>JAPYZO010000067.1:0-18702 GCA_030522905.1 Torymus flavipes | reverse complement strand
GTCAGTATACTATTTTTCTGCTCGACGACGCCGGAAAGCGACAACTTCGTTTCGCGCAGCGGCCGGGAAGTTGGCGCTTTCCGGCCGGAGGGCAGAAAAGGAGTTTTAAATTTCTTGTTGATTTATATTTATTTATATTTTATTAAACAATAATATACAATTACCTAATATGCATAACCCTCTCTCCCTCCCTCTCTCAACATGCGTCTAACTCTGTACCAAAAACTTTAATGAGGACTTAAATATTTTTTTAAAAAGAATGATAGATTCACGGATTTATTATGGCACGTAATTACTGAAGTCCATAACCAATAATCGGTGACCTAATCGTATTTGCGAAGGTAAGGACCAGGGAGACGGGTAAAATAATCAAACATAACGTTGGATTTCGAGATTTTTTTATTACGTACACTGTGCCTGTATAGAAATATCATACAAATCCCGAAGTTACTTGAGGAAATTCGGCAAAATTTCGTTTATGTAAAATGACAATGCTACGTACATCGCAGAGGCGCTTGACTTATACATCGATCGATAGGATCTCAGCGCGCTCGGCAATTTTCTTATTAATCTTCGAGCCGCAATTCTTCAATGCACTGCACACTGCCACACGCGGGCGCATATCTATATATATATAATATTTCTATATTTACAAAATCTCATTGCGCTCGCTTTGGTATTCGCTCTGCGCGCTTTATATCCTCCCTCACCCTCTCTCACTCTCAAGTTCGCAATCGAGTCCACAATGTGTGTATACACAGCAAAAATCGGTAAAATACTTTCGACGCGACATAAGCGCGATACTCGTTAGTTATTAATTACACTCGAAGAGTTTCTCGTTCTCTCTATATGTCTGTCTTTGCCGTCGCGCGATCGTTTTTCTTGGTTAACACTTTTTTTCTTCTTCTCCGATACGTCGATCTTCGAATAAATACTTATTTACACTGGTTCTGCATGATCTGTGTCATATTGTAGCTTCATATATAATATGTACAAGAGGTTCCGTGGAGTAGTATACAGCAACAACGGATATTCTTCGTGACTGAAAAATCAAGTGGCCCAACGACTAATACTCAACAAGTGAAATAGCAGATATATCGCTATATATCTTTCGTTGCGTAACAAAAAATTTTCTTCATATCGCTGTGTGAAAATACAGCTTTCCAATTAAAATTTACAAAAAAAAAAGAAGAAAACCGTTCCTTTACAATGTCTTTTGCCCGTACAATATCTCGTCGAGACGTATTATATACACAAATCGCTTCTCTCATTCCTATATCAATATACTTATATCTTAAACATACAATTACGTAACTTAAGGTTTGACTAATTGTTGACTGCACTTGCGGATAATGTCAAAAACAAACATTTTTGTGTAAAATAAAATTAAAATGAAAAAGAGAAAAAGAAAAGATAAAACAAAGCACCAACAACGTCCTCGATAGATCACTGCGTCGAAATATTCGCTACAACGTAACATATACACTTTGATCAACAAAACGCGCCAACTTACTACCAAAGATCACATCGGACTTTCGATCTAAAGTAAAAAAGAAAAAGAAAACTTCGCACACTCCATTCTCCTGCATCATTTTTTTTTTGTCATCGATTTTTACACTTTTTCGTAAAATGAAGGAAACCAAAAGAAAGAAAGGCTTATATTCATCACCGTCGTGGCATTCAAATAATTTACACTCTTTGTACACACAGACACACTCACGCACAGCGAAACCACACACACACACACACGCACACACACACACACACACACACACACACACACACACACACACACACACACACACACACACACACACACACACACACACACACACACACACACGCACACACACACACACACACACACACACGTACACTCGCATTCTAATCATTATTATTGCATGACGAAGCCAGCAGCTGTCGGCTGCTCGGTCCTGTAGCGCAGATTGAGCGGGTGACACTATGGGCTACCGGTGTCGTGGTGCAGCGAGTCGCTGTCGCTCTCCAGGTAGGTCACGTAGCTGTCGGTGCTGTCGGGATGCTGGCCCATGTCGGGACCTGGCGGGCCACTACCACCGCCCGGATGATGAGGCCCTGGGCCAGGTGGGGGCAAGGGTCCGCCTGGTGGGCCACCGTCGCCCATCGGACCGCCAAGCATACCAGGAGGTGGCAGCTGGGGTGGACCGCCGCCGTGCATGTCGTAGCCGTGCATCTGGAAAAGGGGGTATGGCGTTATGCAAAAGTATATATCTTTTCACAAAACATACTAAAATATGTATAAAAATGAAGTCTTTTCTTTTTTTCTCAGATCCACGACAAAGATTATTACACAACATACCTGGGAGACGAGCTGGTGGAACGACGGCGCGTTCGGATCGAGTCTATCGAGGTCGGTGTGTAGTGCAAAATCGGAGAGTGCCTTCCAGGGCGGTTGGTACGCCTGCACCTCGAGGGGCGTCATGCCGATCGGGCTTTCGTGGCGTACCGGGCTGCTAGCCACCATCGGGATGCCGTGCATGCCGCCGAAACCCATCTTCCTGCCGTCCTGAAACAGGAAACACTTCGTTCCGTTATGATATTCTCTCTCGGGGGCTGGATTTTCAGATGGCTGTCGTTATTGGGGTAGGGTGAGCCGCACCAATGAATGACCATTTAAGGCCAATGAATGACCAGGTGACGTGATACTGATAATTGCTTTAATAAAATATTTTCAAAATATTAAAAAGTTGAAAATCTATCATTCTTGAGATAGGGGGGAGCAGTTTGGTATATTCATCAGTAATAAAATAAAAAAAAAAAAAAAAAAAATGGTCATTCACTGGTGTTTGGACATGGTTTGACCTTTTTTTGTTTAATCAGGCTGTTTGTTTGGCACGACTGTTTCTAATATAAGATATGGGAGGGTATACTGAATGCTTGTCTATTAGCTACACAATTGAATAAAAGAAAATTACAGAGTAAAAGCTTGAACATCAAAATGTATTGATATACGTGAATTGTGCTAGGATATTTAAAATTATTAGAAGAATTTTGTTAACGAACGCGTAGACTAAGTATGGAAATTAATTGATCAAGTTTAACATTTACTTTTCACTGTCCCCTATATGTACATCGAAAGAAAACCAATACCACGATCAAAGCACCTACCTTCTCCTGCTGCATCTGCTGTTTCATGGCGATGGTCTTCTTCTTATCCTTACAGCGTTTGTTCTGAAACCAAACCCTGATGACGCGCGGACTGAGGCCCGTCATCTCGACAAGCTGCTCCTTCATCAGGGCGTCCGGCCGAGGATTCGCCGCGTAGCAGGTGCGCAGTGTGTGGAGCTGTTTCTCGTTGAGGACGGTGCGCACGCGGGTCGGCTTGCCGTCGGAGCCACCGCCCTTGTGTCCGGGACCGCCGCGCGGGCCGCCCACAGTCTTGTGCGAGCCGCTTTCCGAGCCCGAGTCTGAGGGTAACAGTTTCATATAGATTTTTGTATATATATATGCTATTGTAAGTAGTTATATATGCCATGGTTGTAGTTAAAAATATATGGTAACTTATATAATATTAAACTTTACTGAATATGTAGTAATTATTTTATTTTCTTTTTAGCGTGTTAATTATCATTAACGAACGAATCACTAATATAAATTCAATAAAACAATTTTAGCATTGACAGGAATGATTTCCCAAACGGAAGGCAATGGCAAATTTCACCTGCTATATAAATGTTTTCCTAAAATAGATGGATTCCGAACCAAAATGTTCTACGCTATGTATATATTTCGACAGATTTATTCATTTGTACCGAGGCGAAAATAAAGTAATTTAAATATTCAAACTTTGGCATCTATCACAGTCTTGTACAATAATATATGGTACAAATGAAAAATTTAGAAAAATATACGTTAATATATCATTTAATTTCAATTACAGGCCAAAACCTTCAATTAAATTTAAGCTTTTATTATTCCTAAATAAAAAAAAAAAATATGGTGAATAAATTTCTAAAATATTATAGATTTCCGAATGAAACATCATCAGTATACATAATACGTTTAAATAAACGCAGGCAGCATTACTAACTTGCCCAACGTCCCGAAAACCTTCGTTACATCAAACAGCCGCTATACACGCACTTTTAAAAAAACCTCTATCCCATTCACTCCCGTCGCGCGCTATAATTACCCACACCTACCTATTTCCGCACGTCTAACTATGTACTCCTCTTACACGAACGAAATAAAGGAACCATCAAGCCAAGAGAGACAACCGCGAGGCTCGCGAAAAATTCAGAAAATCTCATTCAGGGCGTCGCAGCTATTTCCTGAACGCTGTGAGCTTTTTCTCTCGGCGCGTCTTTTTTTTTCTCTTCCATTGAGCAGCAGCAGCGGCGGCGGCGGCGGCGGCGGCGGCGGCGGCTATTTGGTTAGGACGCGAAAATAGGTCCCTGGGATTTTATTTGCTCGCGCGCGCGGCAGCCCGCTGCACGTGTGTGCCGATCGGACGGGGTAAACAGTTAAGCTAAAACGGTACACGCCGAGAGCGAGCGAGAGGGAAAGAGAGAACGCCCATTGTTGTACTCTTTGTTTCAACAAGGTCGGTTGGAGATGGACGCGGAGAGAGTGTGTGTGTGAGGAACTTTGGCCTCTTCGACAACGCGAGGTTTTGGGATTTGGGGAAGAGGAGTTGGGTTTTTGTGTGGTGGAATTCGGTTGGACGGATTTTGGAAAAGTCATAATGAACAAGTGTGTTTTTTTTAAGAATATGGAAGATAGAGATGTCTGGATCTGAGTATGACGCTGGTTGGTACCTTCTTTAGAGTAATGACGGATTTAGTAACTCGTATATGTATCTTTTTTTTAATCTATATATCGTGTTTAAATATTTCAAGTCACATATATCGAAGACAAAATAAAGATACACTATACCCGTCGGAATTGATTGGGTTATTATATCTATTTTTCCTTTATAAACAAATAATAGGAAAAGATCGTTATATCGCTTAAAATTCATCCAATCCATAATGATTGCTTTATAATGTCAAAGATGTTATTAATTCGATGTAATCTCATTAGTACCACAATTACCATACCATTATATCAATTTCTTCCTCAATTCTATATCCTCTATATACCAATCACACATCGAATCCTCAAAACCCCAACCGCATGTTCGTTCTTTCTTTCTTTCACTCGATCCTCGAAAAAATCGACCATCCGGTAAAATAGTCGGTCAGCGCAGCAGCAGCAAGTCCGCGTCGGCGCATACATGAATTTTTAATTGGCCACTGCCGCCGCCGCCGTCGCCGCGACGGGAAAAAAAATCTCGAGAGGGAATCTCGAGAGCATCTCGCTGAAAATCGTCGAGATTCGGCGCTGTATATATATGCTCGCTACGCTCACTTACGCGTGCGCGGGATATTCCGACGGCGGCGGCGGCGGTTTTGCTTTGAGTGGCGGCTCGCTTTGAAGTAGCGGCGAGTATGTCCGTCTTCTCTCTTTCTCTCGTGTCTCATTGCCGTTCGATTCCCCGCGATAAAAATTTGTCCCCGCGCGTGTACAGTATCCGCAGGCGTATAAGGAAATACCCTATACCGGGAGTTGTGATCCGGTTTCGTGGGAGGAACGTTATATTGAAGGGTTGTAGCGGGTGTTTATTTTTTGCTCGGTGATTGCCTGATTAGGGTAAACGCGTCACGAGGAATTTTAAATGAGGAAAATTGAAGTAGAGGATCTTCTTGCCAGAGGAATTTAAAAAAAAAACGTATGTGCGGAAACTTGAAGTTACGAATTTTTACGATTATTCATTAAACGAAACAAATTTCGGTATCAAACTGTTCTTTCAATTCTAGAAGAAGCAAACGAAAGCAAACAATATATCCACGTGGGAGCTCGTTTACGATTTTTATTAAACCCCCAATTCTCACCAATGCAATAATTGTATCGCTCCGTTTCTATACTTCGTCTATATAGGAAGTCGGGCAAGAGTCGCTGTGAGAAATCAGTGCGGCCGTTATGAGTAATTTCGGTAAATTTGCTTTGAGATATAACAGTGCCGACGAAGGAAGGACGATAAGCCGCGAACAAGTGCGCGGAGATAACAAAAATCTGGACACAAAAGACGAGAGAGAGCGAGAGAAGTCTTATCTAAACAAACAACACTCGAGGCGATTTTCCACGAACGAAAGTGTTTTTTTTTCTCAACATAGTGTACATATATATATATATATAAATATAAAAATTACGCGGCGATCTATAAAGAATGTCAAAGAACCGTCTTTTTTGTCCCCCAGTTATCAGTCATCATCTTGTGCATCGTGCGCGTCATAAAGCACGCTTCAATTAGTACACGCTTGGATGCCTATACATACCTGCCGCGGGCAAAAAAAGGGCGGCGGTGGCGGTGGCGAGCTTTTTACGACACCGTTAATAAAGTAATCCCTTGCTACCGTACGCGCATGCGCATCACACACAGGGCCGTAGCAGAGAGAGAGAGAGAGAAAAAGGTCGTCGTCTCGTGTGTGCCACGGTAGTTGGCGGGAGCGTGTTACATTTGACACCTCTCCCGACTGCCGCGAGCGCGCTGCCGAAAAAAGACGAGGAGGTGGAGAACCGGACTCTCTCAGATCCGTCTCGATTATATGCCCATGAAATTCCGGTCTTTTCTATATACTCGGATGCTGCTGCTGCTGCTGATGATGATTCATTTTTTTTTGCCTTTGGGAGAGGTACTTTTTTCGGATGACTTCTGATCGGCGGTTCAGCGGGATTCCAGTGGGTTGACGCTGCGCGCGGCGGACAATTAAATTGCAGTCGCGTTGGCGGAGATGAATAGTATGATAGAGCGCGCGAGCGTCGGTGAAATGATTTTTCTGACGTTATTGTCGCGGCGCGGTTTCTTTATACAGGGGAAACTGGTTTTGGGTGTTTTAAAGATTAAAGATGGTAAGAGGAAAGACAATGGGAGAGAGAGGTTTGAGAAATGGTTAGCACATTGTCATAATCGTGATAACGAGTCAGAAAGCGAAACTTGCTTGTGATGTATTTGTGCGATTTCGATATTGTAAGATATCGAATATACTTGGACGAGGAGAAACTTTTGATGCACTCGACTTTTTGAATGTAGGTAGCTAAATATTAAAGCGTGAATCGAGAACGAAATTCTCGAGACTCGCCGCGCGCATCATGACAACAAACGAGCGCCGAGAGAGCAGCTCGCTAATTCCCAACTTAAACTATATGGCCAACAGTAGCCGGTTGCGAGTTTACAAATGATTAGCACGTCTGCTGCGCCGCTGTCGTATATATATATATACAGTTTCTGGAAACGACGGGATTCCCGGTTGATGAATTTTTCGTTTTTTATTTTTTGGAGATGTTATAGCGGCTTGATTGACACGAGAATCGAAGGTTTAAGTGGAATAGGAGTTGATTTTATGGAGGGGTATTAGGTTTTTGAAGTGGTTGGTGAGATGAAATTCGATGATTTGTCATTTTACGTTTGTCGGCGGTCTGTATAAAATTTTACGTTTCCCAATTCTTATTGATTATCTCCGACGACCTCCAACCAACATCTCGATAATTTTTACGATAAAATAACCTTCAACCCATCCTCCGCTCCCCCAAATAATTACCCACCGTATATAGCAATTAACATATACACACATCCAACACGGCGACATCGATCCGCGCGCCCAGTCAAATTGTCCGCACGTCAAAGGCTTACGTGAACGTGTTATACTCCCTCCCTAATTCCCGCGGGCCGGGCGCAGCTTACGCGACTTTAATCGCTTCAATTATCAACACCTCGTGCGGCGCAAGGGCGCGAGAAATTTATTCGCTAATCGCGCGCGCGAGCCTCGGACTCGCGTTAATATTTTATGAGGCGGGTGTGTTGTCTCGCTGATTGGACCGGACCGTCCTTTCATGTTCTCGTACGCGCGAGGTATATAATGTGATTTGTGTATATAGATGATTTTCTTGGTGCGGGTGGTGTTGGATGGGAAAAATTTGAGGTGTTTCGAATGCATTGAAGGTTTGTTATTGTTAACAGGTTTTGATTGTGTGAACGATATATATATGCTATTGTGTGGATTTTGAAGAGGATCGTAAAGGATTTAAAGATGATAATGATTGAGGAGATTCGAAGTATTTTTAATGATTAAAAGCTATACTTAGATAAATATTAATATTATTAGAAAATATTTTTCTAAAATTACAATAGTTCCCTGGTGGAAATCCAAAACATTTTTAATAACTAATAACTGACGATTTATATTAGAAACTCAGTTTCTAGCTCTCGGTGCAACGCTTTTTCCTCAATTATTCGGCCATTTAATAGATTGAAAATAGAATGAGCTTTTCGAAGAGTATTTTAAAGGTATTAAAATTAGATTTTTTTAGTCTGGAAATGGATAATAAAAGGGTTACTGTTACGATAAGGAGCGAAACAACTACAAGGAGTAGAATGAATACAACAAATGATTTTTTTTAGTTAATGTTATTTATTTCAATTTTGATAAGCCATCCAATGCACTATAGTGCTCTTTAATCTACGATTAAATTAGTAAGTAAATCAAATACAATTATTTTGTCGTTATGTCAATCTAAGAAATAGGCAAATAATGGTCGAAAAATCGTTCATCGTAGTGATTATTACTATAGCTATTTTAGCTATTTTCTAACTTTTTCGTCATTTCATGTATATACATGAATTTCTATTAGGATTATGGACATAGCATAATGTAACTCTACAAATTCATTAATAAAACTTATTCTATACTTTTTCCATAAATTATTGATCAAGTTATTTATGCGGTTCAATTCGGTATACAATATAATCTTCTCTCATTAAAGTTACCATATTTTTATCTACAATGTCATATTATATTTGGGGCGATTCCAACGGAACTTATAGACACCCCACAATGCTGTACATAATACTGAGTATACTAGAATGTAGTATTAGGTCCCTATATGGGGATATCACTAGAACTTTTAATTCTCATGTTATTGCAACTTTTTAGATCCTTTTAATAAGAAACATATACTTTCAGCAAATAGGTAAAAGTAAATGTTTTTTAAATGTTCCATGTATGGGAACAGTCGTGCCAGTTACGTATAAAGCGATGACAACAAGGAAATGTGCTAAATTGACTCATTTCATTACCGGCATTGGCGACATTTTCTACAGCATTTGCTCTATAAAAACTGTAACGAAGTTTTTTATCCACTATAGAGTAGCAAAATACACTATTTGGTATCATATGTAAGTAGAAAAACCTTAATTCAGAGATGTGTCTGCAATACAATTGAAATCAAGAATCTGAAAAGTTGCGTCAGTCATTTTTAATGGATAACTAAGCCATTAATATTTTTTTCAAAGGTGTGATCGAAGAATAACGTTTTTATTCTTCAAACGTAACCGAATATTAAAAGTTCTGGAGATATCCTCATATAATCCATCACTAAACTCGTCCGAGTGCTCACCTGACAGCGAGCCATCGTTCGGATGCAGATGATGATTGTTGTTCGTCAGATTGGCGTTGTTGTTGTTCTCGTTACCGGGTAGACCAGCCCCAGCGACTCCACCACCGCAGAGCTTCTCGCCTTCGAGGGCGTCGTGATCGTGCCGGCAGAAGAGACCGTCCGAACGCAGCGCGAACTCGTCGCCTGGGACAAGCTGGCGCATGCAGGCCGAGCAGCGGAAACACTCCATGTGGTAGATCTTCGTCTTGGCTCGCATCACGAAGTCGTTCTTGTTGAAGGACAGCCGGCACTTGTCGCACTTCGTGCCGAATAACCTGTGGGCCGTTTTCAGTCTAATAATTTGTTTAAATTTAATAATTTTTTGTTTATTTGATTTTTATTTTACTGAAGTGGAAACGGGCCAAAGCTCTTGAGAAAATAGAGTACCAAACGTAGACTACAGTTTAGATTAAAAGGATTGAAAGTTGAAACGTTGACGAAATTTGTTACTCGTATTTAAAACGCAATTATACTTTTATGAAAATAATATAAAAACTTGATTCTACGATGATACTAAAAGCCTCTGTTGCTTCTGGTTCGGTATAGCAGTAAATATGATGTTTTATTTTGGAAATATATAATAATTTTGTATATAACGTTAACTTTTATCAAAAATATATCGATATTAAACAGACAATGTAAATATTTTAGTTTATTATTTTTAGGACTCGAAATTCGAGGTTCATAATATAGCAATTCTTTTTCTCATAAAATTTATAACACGCTATACAAGCATACCAAGCTATATCTGTACAATAAATTCTTTACATATTGTCCAAAAAAATGCATGTATAAAATTGTTTATTTTTATATCAAATTATACATATAACACCACAGCTAATTACCCACACAATTCTAATTTCGCCCATACTACACCGATCCGCGCCGCATTCTTCTCCCACTGTCACGCAGATCTGCAACCTCCACACACATATATATTTTTAACCGCATCAGCGTTGCTTATTTGCCTTGACGAATTCCCCGGATGCGCGTCGAAAAATCCGCGACTATCTTCTCCTCCGTCGTTTTTTCTGCCCTCGTGACGTGCGTGAACGGATTGAAACGTGTTTCTTTTCCTTGCCATACCGCCTGTCAAACAAACCGTCACCTCGCGCTCGGACAGCCAAGGAATAAACACACCGAGAGAAACGTATATATGTATATGTAATGTACCTAACGTAGTCGTCCTTGCAGTAGGTTTTGCCGTCGCGTACGAAGCAGGTGCAGCTCTCGTCGAGGAACTGCTGACAGGCAGCGCACTTGAGGCAGGCGGCGTGCCACTCGAGGTCCGGGGCGACGCGCAGTATCCACTGGTCGTGGATGCGGCCCCCGCAGCCGACGCATAGCGAGCTTCGGTTCTCTGGAAACGTAAGGAATATATCGTTAGTATATGTGTGTATTAAAATTGTAGTGGCGATCTTGTGGGAGTTATTTCATTGATTTGGATGATAATTATTTTGTAATGTATAAGGTAAAAAATAAAAATAAAGAAATTGGTTGGATATATATTATAATGCCAATATTTGGACAAGAGTTATTATTTCTTTTAAAATAGAGTCTGATGAATTATTTACACCTCCAACTAGATTCATTGTATTGAGTTATAATTAAACTAGCAGTTCAGATAATTCGGAATTGTAATTTTAGTTGTAAAGCGTATGTATAATCGAGTATGCAATTTAAACTAAAATGTATATGATTCTAATAATTGTGCAGCTTCTATTTTGGTCGTTATACTATAATTGAATTCCAATAGCGGAAAATGGATGAATCAACGTAAATAATTATTTGATCTGATCAATTATAGATGAGTATATACAATGAATAAATAAAATACAAAGTAATTAAATTCAATCATAAACTAATTCAAGTATCCGTCATACTTCTGACCCATCATAGACAGCATTGTACAATCTCAAAAGGTAAAAGAAGTTATTTTTCTGGTTAATAGTGACGAATTTTAAAAGTTTCTCCCTGTCGCAATGTATATATCTAAAGCAGTGTATGTACACGATAAGGACAGAGACTGGCGGGCGCGATAATGAAAAATTCGCGCATGATGATAATTGACACAAAGGCGCCGCGCACACGCGATAAATCGCGCATTTGCGTCGCGCAATCGCGGCGATCGAGAGAGAGAAAGAGAGTTGGCTTCTTATCGCTTATCAGCGGCTCTTTTAGATAAAGTAGAGCGCACGCACACGCGCAGACACGAGCTGCTGCACTCGAAAATATGAGGTTCGATCAGCGCCGAGATATAATTATGTTCTTGTGATTTGTTTCTAATTGTCGAGATTCTTTTTTGGTTTTGTAATTTCTTGATCTTGGGAATGTAGCTGGGATTATAATTTTTTAGAGAAAAGAGAAGGATCTATTGTTTTTGAATGATTTTATAAATGATTGATACTTGTTTATCTCATTTATTATCAATAATAATTCAACATATAACTAATTATTGTAAGTGTTGAAAACAAATGTAATTCCATAGTAATTCTTCTATTTATATTTGGATGTACTATTTCTTTATAAAATAATAATATACAGTTAAATTATTGTAAAACATTCATCAAGAATATTTGGATTAATAACACGATGAAGTTCATTGTAAAAAATTTTAGTACGAACATTTTGAGGTTATGTGACTCTAGCATTCTAGCTATTTTTAAATAAAGAAAATAATGACCAACAAAATTATTTCATCGCAGTTAAAAAATTATTGCTATATATTTTTCTTAAGTATATTTAATAAGTATCTGCCCACTTCAATTGAGAAACTTCTATATCAGTAGGATTATTAATAACTGAGTATTAAAAAAGTCAAATTATCTTCTTCATAAACATCTTTTCCAAAGAAATAATTTTAATATAAAGATAACGTTTTAATACAAAATCAATATATATATATATATATATATATATATATGTTTCAAAGATTTCCTTGTAAAGCAATAGCACGAACTATACTAATGCATGTATAAAAGCACGTTCAATGCCTATAACAATAATAAAAATCTCACCGTACATAAACACTATCTCAAGATATTAACATTCTAAGCCATTACAAATCGAGATAAAATTCCTACATATATCTTTCATCGCCCATACTTAAAATACCCCAACGAATATCTCAAAAAAGTCCAAAACAACAACATACTTGTTGCTCCCAACAACAATTCTCCCATTCCTCCAAAAAAGCACATCAAAACCACCTTCAAAGACACATACACTCATACTTCTCTCGGTTTCAATCGAACTAATTATTCTCGCAACTCGCTCGCTTGCCCAGCGCGCCATATTAGAGAAAAAAAGGTCGGAAAAGCATCGATATATGCGCGCGAAATTGAAAAGCGCTGAGAAGAGGGGGGGCGAGGGTAGGGAGGGCGGCGAGCGCGGGAGTAATATAGAAGGGGGGCGGTGCCGGGCGCGCGTGCGCAGTGGGGACGCGCGGCTCCACCCAGCGCTCGCCTCATTCGCCCGTGCGGTGGGAGGGGAGAGGGGCGAGGCGGGAGGGGAGGTGGGGAGAGGAGGGAGCGCGCGCGGAATTATTTTTGCGAAATTTATGGATTTCCTTTTTTTTAGGGAGGTGGAGTGCGCGGCGAGCGTGACGGGTGAGGGATGATGACGAGTGAGAGGTGGAAATGGGGAGGCGAGGAGTATATACTTAATGTTCGAGATCGGATTTTGGCTTTTTTTTATTTTTAGGTCGTGTATATAGTTATGGGGAAGGATGTGACTTTGAATTTCGAAATTGGTGGTTATGGTGAGTTGGTAATGGCAGTGAAACGGGTTTTCCTTCCGTGTAATGACAGTGTTATGAGTGGCCTAAATTTTTACGTAATTTTGGTAGTATTAAAAGAATTATTTTTTGGAACGTGTAATTGTTGAAATAGTGGTAATTTATTTGTGACACGAAAGAAATTTTATTTCTCCAAATGTTGCAATATTCGCCAGGATTAATTTCATTATATGAAAAAAGTTAGCGAAGGTTATTTCAAACAATTTTTATTTATGACTCGAAAATGTTTTTTAATTTTCTAAATGTCAAAACAAAAATATAAAAATAATTCGCAGAAAATTAATTTCAATATACCGAAAAAGTGAGCAAAGGTTATCGAACTTTTCCTCGGTAAATTGACAGATACGTCCAAAAATAATAGACATCAGCCATCAAGCTACGATGAAAACGGGGGGAGCGATAGTCTGATAGATATAATAGAGGAACAGTGCTAAAATGAGAGAACGTTTAGAAATTTCGTAGAGGATAAAAATGGCTCGGCATATAATAAAGTAAACATTGATTTATCTACGGAAATACCATTGGAATGTTTGTACTACCCAGCTAAAATTATTGAGCAGTTTTTGTACGTTCTATAATGATGCGCGATGATTTTAAAGGGATATCTTATCTAATTTTTTAACTTTTTCTCTATCTTTAATAAAAAAATAATACCTAATGTATAATTGGTATATATTTGTAAAAACATTTGAGCAGACGCATAATAAAAAGAAAACATGGAGAAATTTGAAAAATCAAGTTTACAAATTTGACTACAATACTTCTGTATTATTGAAAGAATGACCATCTGCTTAAATATTTTTATAGAAACATATGATTTTTTTTTTACTAAAAAAGAATAAGAAAATGCAAAATACTGAATTAACACTACGGTTTTTCTATAGTCAGAAAACACAATCAAAAGTTAATGCAAGACAGAATTAAGGCAATTGTTCGAGTTTTATACATTTCAATATTTTCAAACTTTGTCTGCGGTATAATGATTTTGAAATCGCAACAAAAGTCAGCACACTTCCAGCTAGTTACAACCTGACCTGATTGCCTCGAGCCTCTCCTACATCAGGACATTAATAAACAAGAATACATAATAAATTATAGGAAAATTTCACGATAAAGAAATAGGTCGCATAAAAGACGTAATATCCATACTCTACGAGGCGCGATGATGACGAAAAGCAATCGCACGGTCGAAGACAAAAAGATACCTCTACATAAATACGAATGGTTACCCATGAGCATGTATAATTCTTTCGTATACATACGTGCACATAATATAGTCTCGAGCTTCCAATATCATGTTTTATTTGGCGCGGCTTGTCTCGCGCATTATCTGATCGTCCGATCTCGTAATAAAAACGTCGCTGTACAGGTGCCGCCGCCGCCGCTCTGCAGCTCGAACGTTTTGACTGCATTTATACGTGTAGATGTGTTATGAGATATCCTTCTCTCTGCGCGCGATTAGAGCGCGCTTAATTACATTTGTATCTGCGCACGAGCGTGCTTGTCGCACGGAATCAGAGAGGATGTTGTTGTATTGCATGCTTGCGCGGACAATTAGGGAATATTGATATGTCTTGATGGTTCTTTTTGAGCTTGGATGTGTTTTTTTTTTTATAATTTTGACAGTGTTACTGTGCTGACGATAAAACTTCTGAGCATAAAGTACGATATTGTTTGCCCGTCGATCAGTTAGGTATTCTATTACAGACAAATAACCGTAAATATATAATTTTATAAGTATAATATTTATTTCTGTGTTTTCTTAGTACAAAGAGAACAAAATTTAGTAACTATAAATATTACGATGTTATTTCTTCAGAACAAAAATAAGCTTTAAATATATTTTCTTTTCGATTTCTACTGCAAAAAGTAAACGTTTCGTAACTGTATATAATATTCCAACACGTCACTATAGTCAAGTTACAAGAAATCATAGTAATAATTTACTGCAAATAAATGCGCTTTTTCAAAATGTCATACAAAGCGAACGCGCTGCACGCACTACACTCTAAACCTCGAAAAATTCATCGACCGAAAAAAAATCTGCGCACGCAACAATCACACGCGCGCAATGACCACTTTGTCGCCGGCTAATCGTTCATTTGCACAACGCGCGATACCAATTCTCCCTTTCTCTCTCCCGCGACAAAACGAGAGGAGAGCAGACACCAAAGGAACCCGATATGAGCGCATAAGAAGCGTGCGCGCAGGCGCGAACGAGAAAGAGAGAAGAGAAGAGAGAATTACATGCAGAGAGGGATACCAACCGCGCCGGCGGCTCGTACATATATAAATACGCAGAGAGAGAGAAAGTGTACAAGCGCGCCGTGTTAAAGCCCTTTCACGGCGCGCGCGCGGCCCGATAAGGCGCGACCGGGGTCTTGTACACGCGGGGCCCCGAAGCTCTCTCTCTCTCTCTTTCGGGCCCTTTGTGCGAAGCGATGCGCGCCGCCGATAGCGGGAAATGCGAATGAAGGTCGAAGGAGCAGGAGGAGAAGTTGTGGTAAGGGAGAGGAAGTGGATGAGAGATTTTCCGGAGCTTAGGGAGTCGCGAAAGTTTGGGGCTATACTTGCTGTGTTTTTTTTGTTTTTGATGTGGGGGAAGAATAAAATGATGAATTTTCGGGTATGGGGTGTAGTGAAAGTTTTGGATGGCGTTGGAGTTAGAATTTTCTGAAAATATAGGATACAGATTGAGAAATTTTCTCAAAAAGGTGTACTATCTCTAATTTTGAATGTTTTTTATTACGGCTTTTACCTACATTGCTTCATAAGAAACGCTTCGTAACGCGTTTATTTCCTTAAGAATATTACATTTGCTTTTCTACTTCTCTTACTGCCAATGACATTTTTTCCTGGCATGCAGAAACCCCAAGACGAACGATTTCAAATGACAACGTCAACTTTACTATATATCATACATCATCTCTATTGCAACATACCATTGCTATATACGCTTATACATATTTACCTACCGATCGTTACGTAAATGACGGATCGCGTCGTGTGTTACTATATACCACAGGAATAACGCACCTAATATTAATCGCCGACGACAGAAGCGCATAAGCGTCCCATTATTCTTATCACCTCGTGTTATGAGAGCTACATACCAATTCACCTTCGCGCAAAAATCCACACATATACATACACGCATCAATCATATCATCCTCTTATATATTACACCTTCGCGTAAACCATCATCCGAACGTCTATACAAAAAAAAGCAAAACCAACCTAACAATGATTCGTCCATCTCACACGAGCCTTAGGGCCGTTGAAAAATGGGCCGGTCGCTCGCGCGCTCAAAGTGGATCTGACACGTCCTGCAGTATACTTATAGCGGCGCTGTGTGTGAGAGAGAGTGAGAGAAAAGGAAAGAAACAAGAGTCGAGCTGCATCGGCGCCGGGCCGCGTGTCGTGGACGTCTGGCGCGGCCGGCTCAGAAGCGCCGCGCGGCTCTCTTCGGTATTTCATTAACACCTTCGCTAATTATTTCCCCGCCAGCGCGTCGTCGCCGCATTGGGAATGGATATTTCGTGTGGTTTGGTAGGGTTAAAGATGTGGTTATATATTTGCAACCAATCGAGGATATCAAATTATTTCATAGTTGCGTGGAATGCAGGCAGATAGATTTTCGGAGTATATAATATATTGGAATTTTGGAGTATTCTTTATGCACCGTATTGGCAATGATATCTAATTTTTGTAAATCAAAAGTTGAAATTAATACAACAGCAACCACCCACGAAACCGCATACACGACCGTTAATCATCTAACTTTTCTATACCCACAAACTCACACGCGGCACCTTTTGATACAAGTACCAAAGATTTTCCGCTCTTTATACACACACGCATGCGCGCAAGTATCTCTCTCTCTCTCCTCCCGCTCACCGCGTCGTGTGCGGCTCGCACACAACATCGCGGGGAATGTCGGAGAATTCCTTTGAACATTCACGCGCCTCTGCTATGTTTCTCTCTCTCTCTCTCTCTCTCTCTCTTTCTCCGCGCGTAATTTGTCCCTCGATTTTACGATTCCCAACCGCGCGTGCGATTATCTGCATATCTCCGCGCCTCTCTCTCCTCAATACTTAATAATAAAGAGGGACACCGTACGAGGAATTCTCGCGGAGAAAGAGAAGCCGGAAACGCGGCGGCGCCCCGGTCCATCAGATAATACGCGAGGCTTGTAACCGGACCGGACGTTTAGTCACTATATATATATTTGGGCGACGCGACCCCCCGTGCGCGTAGAGGTAGAGAGGTAGATGACGAAGGTTTTCGGGGTGGACGTTATGTATAGGGAGGTAAAAGAGTGTTGTGGTGATGGGTGGAAATTGGCGGTGTGCGAGGTGGTGAAAGATGGAAATATTATAGGCTGCGACAGGGTATATCTTATTTTTTTAAATTTATTTCTGTACTCGAAAAAAAAGAACATATACATCATATATATAAATTTAATATACTATAATATAAAGCTTGTGAGTCTTTTATGGGTATATAATAAGCATTGATCGCGATTTCAAAGAATTATTATACTTTCTTTCGTATAGAACAAATATATTTTCTAAATTCTACACTGCAAAACCCATGTTATTATTTCTGTCGCCCAACCATACCAGAGTCCAACTCTCCCTCCCAACCCATCCCCACAATCCTCTGGCTCTCTCGCATCCTCCTTATACACGCACTGCAGCATCGCGTCGTCCGGCGTTATCCGGGCGGCTCTGAAATTTATGTAGGTGTTGGCCTCTCTCTCTCTGCTCGTGTGTCCTCGAACGACGCGGCGGCGACGCTTTATCAGCCGGGCATTCCTGCGCGTCGTCCTCCCGGCGCCGAGGAGCAGGTTCTAATTCGCTCCCCCTCCTCTGTCTCTCTACCTGTCTCTACTCTCGACATCTTTCGCGTCAGAGGCGAACTCATTGAGGCGGAATTAGGGGCAAGCTGCTACCGTCGATCGCTATATATGCGGCTTCTGGTTCTGTGCGAGAGGTGTGTTCTTGATTAATTTTAATGCCGCAGCAGCGGGGTTATATCAGCGCGCTTTGAGAGATCGCCGCGGGAGATATATATTCGGTGTGGAGAGAGATCGGCGAGGTTGATTAGAGAGGCGTAATTGAGGAAATAATATTCACGACTATGCTAATAACTTTTGACGGTGGTGTGCTATATAGGTTGGGATATGTGTGTGCGTGTGTGTTGTGAGGGTGGTTGTAGTTGTGGTGGAGCGTAATGGAAGTTTGAAGAAAATATATTGGCTTTGATGTATATGAATTGTGAAAGATTTTTGTAAAAATCGCATACAAAACTATATGGCTGCTATATGATATTGTGTAGAAGCCAAAAATAACAATTATCTTTGAAGCCTATTGATATAATTAATTATTCGG
>JAPYZO010000066.1:0-17507 GCA_030522905.1 Torymus flavipes | reverse complement strand
TATTTTTCTATATAGTGTTATATATATGGTAACTTAACTTGCTTGTAAAAAATTATTTTAACGATGCCTATAGTCAACACACACACTCCGCTTTTTATTATTTAAAGCATCGATAAAAAAATTATACAAATATATATAAGCCCGTACGTGTACATTACCGCCTGTAAAATATATCAAATCTACCCAATTAATAGCCCATAAATAATGCATGTCGCGCACAATATGACCTGCGCTCGCGCATCTCCAATACACAAAAGCATATCATTTATATTTATATACACACACACACACTGCACGCGGGCAATTTGCCTGTATAAATATGCATTAATGAAAAATTGATTAACGCTCAGCACAGAAGGACGAGGCGGCGGCGGTGGCGGCTATTTTCTATGCAGAAAGGGGAAAAACGAGAAGAGAGAAGCGATAATTTATTCGTCCGGTGACAATATCGTCTCTCGCGCGCGAGGGACACGCATAAATGTAGACGTCGGACTGTGGCGGCGGCGCGCGGCAAGAGAGAGAAGAAGAGGCAGCCGAAGGAGCTGCTGCTGCTGCGTTCGAAATAAATTTTATAGCCCCGCTCGCTCATTTCTATCTCAATTCCTTCTTTTCCTGTGCTGACGATGACTGCGCTGACTCAGTTTCGCCTTCGCGCGGGTTCAGCTCTGTCACACGCACGGATGTGTGCTGCAGGCGAGAATTATAGTGTGTTATGAAATTGTTGGGAGGCTGGGTTCGGTGATTTTTAGGGAGGAGCGAGTGTCGAAGATAATTCATAGTATATTATAAGGATAGAAAGGAAATTAATATATATTATACTCACTCCGACGCTTAACCAAACAAACGCGTCTGCGGCGGGCCCGCGAATTTTTATGCCACAGTAAATTTCCTGCGATGTATAGCCTAGGCGAAAAAACTCGACGACGACGAAAAAAAAGAGGACCGAGAGAGAGAGAGAGATTCTCGTTTGGCATAAATCAAGGCTCGTTCGCTCAATCGTCGCGAGCGAACGAGTCTTTCTCTGCCTCTGCGCGCCCGCGCGCTAAGGAAAAGGGAGCAAAAAGTCGCAGCGGCGGCGGCGGCAGAAGCAGTCGACGAGAGAAAGAGAGGCTCAAAGAGTCATTAGTGTGATAAAGCGCGAGTGAGGACGGGAAGGATGGGAGAGAGAGAGATGCGCCTAATCCAGCGAGCCGCACGATTTTTCAAGAGAAAGAGAGAAGGTGATAGCGTGACGGCCGTGCGGCCTTCGGAGTTTTGGTGGAAGTGAGAGTAAAAGCGGTCGTTGATTATTTTTCGCGACGAGTAGGATGGTATAATTATTTCTGCATGGTATATATATGGTGTACGTGATGTGAGTGTTATGGGAAGAAGTTTTTTTTTTTGCTTGGATGAATGGCGCCACACTCTGGTATATTATTATAGCCGTTTTGAGAAGCTTATGTCGACGAGGGTTATAAAAATGTCGAGATGTATGTGTGTATGGTGAGAGGAATGAAAATTTGTTAATATGGGATTGCGAATGAGTTAACGTATTGTTTCGAAATTTATTTATGTAGCGAGTGGAATTTCATAATTAATGCAGTTTATGCGGTAGTTTCTTAAAAGAAGCTGGCTGTAGTGTTGTTTTATTATCTCTATTTTTTAATTTAGTTTTTTATGTATTTTTATGAGATATAAAGGATTATATCCAAGTTTCTGAAACCAGACACCTGCGGAAGGGCGCCACCTGTACTACTCTTTTACAAGGCGGATAAATTATGCTGTATTGTAATAACGATCCTTATATAAATTTTACAAACGGCGATTTTAAAATAATTAGAACGTGTTTTATTATTTTTTCTTATTGATTTTTGAATATTGGAAGAAATCTGTGTGATGAAGAACGAATAAAATTAATTTTAATATTATGATTTATTATACTTTTTATCAACAAACCGCAGACCGATCCCATAATCAAATCATACATACACTTTATTTTCCACAAATCCTATATACTTATAAATATATCAGCTATCTATATAACCCAGAAATAAACAATAATGCGTCCATCAATAATTCAACAATACACTTGTTCTACCTAACCCACACGCTCGCCAAAACTTTTCACACGCTTTAAAATTATATATCCATTTTTCATGCGCGCTCTCGCTCTCAATTATTCATCGCTGCAACGACGGCGGCGGGCACCGAAAATTTCGTGTATTATAATAATAGCTCCGAATTTCGTCGCGACGCGCGGAGTAGTTCATTAATATTACGCATGGCCGGGGCTTTTTGCTACGACCGCGGTGTATAAAAGTTGTTTGGATTGTGTCGATCTCAATGTTTGCTGGACAATGTTTGTCAGTCGCAGGGCGCGCAACATGGGATTCGAAAATAACCGCCGTTCGAAAATAAATCATGTGTGTGTCCTGTATCTGAATTCGAGAATCTCTGGACGTATTCTGGAATTTTTAGGCTTAATGTAAATATATCTGAAACCCTGAAATAGATAAAGGTAAAAGCTTGATAATTGTTGAATCGTAGTTTAATAATTTCAGGACGACGCATGTACGAATTACTGTATTGATGTTTTTATTATAGTTTTATATAATATATTCATTCGAAACATTTTACCCGCGCATATCTGCGTAATTTAAAATGCAATATTATTATATTTGCTCGAATATCGCGCGTATGTTTATGAAATTCGATGCTCAATCAGGCATCGCTAATAAACGCCGTTATTAAATACGGATTAACGAAAAATCGACTGGCCATTAGCTCTCGACAGAGAGAAAAAAAGGCGCACCCTGAAAACTCCGTAAAAGACGTGCGGTTTCCCATTTTAGATACCACACAGTCTCTCTAATTACCAGACTGCGCTGCACTTAACCCTCCGATAAAAATCTCTCTCCCTCTCATGGGGAAGAGGGATATAGAATTTGACAACCTCCTATAATCGCTCTCTCTCTCTCTCTGCGCAGACAGCCCGACAAATTATTCAGAAAACCGAGAAGCCGGGGAGCTGTCATCGACGGAACCTCCCCGAAATTAGCGTCGCTGACTAATTGCTCGGTAATTCGCATATCCCTCCGATCGATAATTCGCGCTTATATATGTATTGTGCATCTTCACTATTTTCGTTAAGACATTATTTCGAGACTTGTATGTATGTACGCGACAGGTGTGGTAGTATACACAGTTTATATAAAGTTTATCGGGCTCGTATTTTCGGAGCCGGCGTTAATATTGCAGGGGCCTCGACGAAAATAGAAGAGTATAGCTGCGGTGGACGCGGTTCTTAATTGCCATCGATTCGAATTTTCGGCACTCCGAGATGTATATTTGTATGACAGACTGCCGGTCTATAGATGATTGAGGTATTTTTGGGGCCGTTTGCGAATGATCTTGCCTCTGATTTTGAGAATATGCTTGAAGATTGTTTCGTAATATGGCAAGGAAAGGCGCGGCTCTCCCAATCTCTATGCGTTTATTTTGCAATGTTCGCGACTTTGTGCTCCAAACTCATTCGACAATATAAACATAAAAAAAATTTAATCGGTAATCAGAGACGAGTGCATTATTTACATGAAATTATACGTCAAGGGAGATTATACTCAAATGAGGTTTAATTTTACAAAGCTATCAAATACTTTGTATATTTACATTGCCTTATAACCATATATTTTGTTATTCATAAACATAACAATACATATTATATATAAATAGTACCAACTTTAGTTAAAAATAATAATAAAAAAAAAAATTTCATTCAGCTGCACTATAGCCCAACACCAACGGTTTTCCCAAAAAAGAAAAAATAACCATGCGAAATTTCTCGAAAAAGATATATATATATATATCAACACGAGATACATACACAGCTCATCGCGATGGAATCCCCCAGTGGCCCCAAAGTATCGCTTTCCAGACCCATTTAGCCTCGTTTCCTCTCTCTCCCTCTCCCGCTGCTGCCGCGCACGCGCGTGAGCCTCTCTTTACAAGACAAGACAGACGTCCGCAGAGACAGCGAACGAAAAAAAAGGAAATTCCAAACAAGCATCTCCGACTTTTATGGGGGTCCTCCCCGAAGGAAACCGATACCTCGCTTTTCCGGATACACGCGCCGGACGAAGTCCAGAAGGCGCCGCCGCCGCGCGTTCGATCACCTTTTCGGGGCGCCTGATGGCGCCTGTGTAGTAGTATCGATGTCGCGTCGTAAAAAAAAAATTTTTTTCTTTTGAGGAAAGCCAGAGCTGCAGGGCTGTATATCATCCCGTCGTTATCGCTTATTCGCGGGTAATATAACAGTAAAAACGAGCGGGGATATTGCGATTTTGCGGGCCCCCGCGCTGTAAATCATTGCTGGGCCCCCGAGGAGGTAAAAAAGGGCAAGGGATATGGGTTTTGTTGTTGCGAGATGCGTGGGACTGATAGGGGTCGAGTGTACGTATGATAAGATGGGGAATGTTGAAGTGCCGTGATTCGCGGTGTATAGATTTCTTACAGTACAATTTTATATATAGTTTTTGTACAATTTTTCGACCATACACCCCCGCAGCAACTAAAATAAACTCACGCTCACGCAGCGCTCCAAAAAAATTCCCGCCTACACTCCTCGCACATTTCCGCGTATATATACGCATAGCCATGCCACAGCCATACACACATCATTCGCGATGGAACGAAAACACGCTGCCACGACAAGTGGCAATTTCCCTGGCCGCCACCACACCAAACAGGGAGAGAGAGAAAAAAGACGACCGCGCACGCACGCCGTTTTTCACTCACGCGCTCTCGCGCGCGCGGGGCATCCCCTAATTCAATTGGCCGTCCGTCGCTCCGCAAACACTCATGATAATTCAATCCCGTGTGCGCCCTTCAACCATCCTCCCCCTCCCTATACTAAGACAGAAAAGAGAGAGAAAAGACGGCGCGCACGCGCTCGATGTCACCCCCCTGTACGCGCGTATATAGCCCCCTCGACATAACCTCGCTCTTAGAGAGAGAGAGAGGGAGAGAGGAGGGGTATAAGGGACGGTCATAATCCGCAGATGAGAACATCTGCACTTTAATCGGCTGATGATCATTCCTGCAGCGCCGTGGGGAGACTACTGTGTGTACTTACACGCGGGCACGCACTTGTTTTTCTTTCGGTCTCGGATATGCTGCTGCTGCTGTGTGCGTGTGTGTGTGATGGGTGCACGGGGCTTTGACTTTTGTGGATGTGTATGTGCATTGCAGTCTAATCGAGCGTTTTTTATTAGTACCGGTGGTAATAGGTTCGTCTGGTAAAGTGAGAATATAATATATATGATGTGGGGGATTTCCGTGTTCGCGTCGGTTGGCTTGCGTATATAGAATGGAAAAAAAATATTTGTATATATTTAAGCATATACATTTTGCGATTGTTCAATAACAGCGTATAGCATTTTCTTCGTTATTTACACTTATTTCAAGATTATTCTTTTTTCTTACATCCGACGACCGCACCCCCTCTTCCCACTTTCATCGCACTCATCACAATCTCCTCGGTCAAAACCAAAACCTTCGCTTCCTTCCCTTACACACAAACGCACGCAACATCCACATACCGGAACGGTCGCTGCTGCTGCCGACGGCGGCGAGAATGAATCAACAACCCCCGACGCGAGCAGTTGCCCCCTGTTCAATGACCCTCTCGTCGTATGTGTCGTATAGTCGGGCACTTTGCCCGATTGAACGTAAATTATTACCCCGGCCGCGCGCGCGCGCGCGCGCGGTGGAATGAAAATAAAATTTCTCCGCGCCCGGCCGCCCGAGTGCAGTAATGCGAGTGGTATTAATTATTATTATACTTAACGCGAGCGATCTTTGGTTTTTGGGTATATATTTAATTAGTCGTATAGCAGTGGGTATATATACGAGTACAAATGTGAGACGTTTGTAAGGAAAGAAAGATGGAGCGAGAGAGATATTGAAAAAGCAGTTTTTTGCTCGGTTGAGTGTGACCCGAGGAGAGGCGCCGTGTGTGTGAGTGGGGGAGAGTCGCGTAACAAGCTGCTGCTGCTGCTTTTTTGCAGAGCTGACGCGAGCTTGAATTTATGAGGATAATTACGGTGTATAAGTACATCGCGGCCGAAAGATGGCGAGGATTCTTTATGTGATGATGGTTGCTGTGTTGTGTATGAACGTTTGTAGGCGAGATATACGAAGCGAATAACGCTTCGATTAGCATTTTTTAATTTAATCTTGCGAGCTAATTATTTCGTGCGTGTGTGTGTATATTTGTTGCGAGATAAGTGAATTAAATGGGGGTTCCCAGTGTACAAGGGGGCGAGTAATTAGCGCTAATAGATCATATTAATGAATAATTATAAAGAGATCGATCGACCTGTGGCGGCTGTCAATATCAATGTTTAAATTCCGATAAAGTGGGAAAGTAATTGACACATGCAGCGACGTTTATTGTTCTTTATAAGTTAGCGAACGGAGTTTAGTGTACGGGAAACTGTCAATTTTAGTACTTTGTTTGTATGACAATTTAGAAAAAAATCCCGCTTGACTTGTTTCTCAAACGGCGCGCGTTTTTATCAGCGTGATAAGATACTTTGTAAGGCGGTGCGGTGCGCGCGTGCCGTTGTGTGTATAATTTTAAAGAAAATGAGCAGCTTGACTCGAGCCACCGCAAAATTGTACAGACGAGTATTTATAAATAAAAGTAAAATAACTGGTATTAAAACTGAAACTCGTGAGTGCCGCCGATGACGAGAGGCCAGCAAAACTGTCTTATCTTTAGATTGTGATTTTCCCACTTTACGGGGGTTTTCTAAAATTTATATACTCGGGGGTTTTCCAAGCGTTTTGCTACATGTACTACGCAAAATATACTACCGAATAGTTTTTTTATACTGATTAATCGTGGTTTTTCATCTGATAACTCGAGATTCGCTTCCACAAATCGTTTAAAAGAGAAAATCGTAGATCTTATAATCCCCCATAATCCCTTACATTCTTTATTCGCTCAAAAACACATACCCAATGTAAAATCACACATCATCAGCGTCAATACGTCCCTTGTAAAAAACAAAATTCGACTATAAGTATATTACCACACCAAGACTGTATCTCTCTCCACTTCCCGTCGCTGCCCACCACACATCATACAATACACATCAACCTCAATACATCTACTCACTCTGTGACATTGGATCGCCGCTCTCATCCTGGATCTTAACGGGCGATATCTTGATCGACCTGGCCGGACCCTGGAGTCCGAGTGGGCCCGGTCCCACAACGGGTCCACCGGGCCCACCAGGGCCACCGCCGGCCGGGGCCGCACGCTGCATGCTCCTCGGCGCTATCTCGCCAGCTCCACCGCCACCGCCGCCGCGTGCCACCGTCGTTATATAGCTGGAGCCCTGATCGTGTGTTCGGTGCCCTCCTCCTCGCCCTGCTGGTCTACACTGTGTGTACGTCGTCGTCGAGCCTCACGAGGACCGTTGTATAAGCATAGCGTAGCGCTGCTCACTCACTGCTGCTGCTGCTGCTGCTGCTGTTCTTTGTTGTCCGTGCGGCGATCCATACTCTCTCTCTCTCTCCTCCCGCGCACTGTATATACGCGGGTGAAAGGCAACCGAGAGACCTGTGTGTATGTGTGTTATCACGGGGGGGCTGCCCCCAAGATGGCGTCCTTATCGGTTCACTACTTTTACACTCTCTGCGCTGTATAACAACACCGCTGCTGCTTCTCCGACGTAGAGTGTCAGCGTATAATACAAGTATTGTATTTTTATTTCCGTAAAAAAAGGGACTTGTATACACGCACACAGACACACAGCCCTGCGTGATGAGTCAGAAAGTATATGTGCGTGCACGGACGACGACACGCACGGCGCGGGGCCCAGAGTGGCACTGACTCTACGGGCGCGACCTAACCTCGCAGCCGGCGGTTGATGTGCTCTATCTCTCTCTATCCCCCCCTTTGATGGCCCCCTACTCCGAGTCTGCACGGCAGTATTTAATAGTATCGCGAGCTTGGCTCCGCCTCCAAGGTGGTACTATTGGTGGAGAAACCGCGGCTCCCCTACAAAATGGCCGCGCGCACACGCCGCCCGATAATCGATTCTCGCACACCTCTAGTGAGAGGGAGAGTGGGGACACGAGAGAGCAGCAGCCGACGCTGCTTTTTCCCTTTTTCACTGAGAGATAGAGAGAGAGAGAGAGAGAGAAAGAAGTATCTAGGAGAGCGATCTTTTTTCGAAGGAGAAAGAGAGAGAGGGATATTTTTTAGCCGGAGCAGAGATCGTCCTTTTTTCAGGAGGTACAAAGCGGTTTTACACGCGCCTGGACAACGGGGATTCATGTGTGTGTGGGGCTCGTATCGTAGTACCTATCGTGTACTCGGCAAAATCGGTGATATTGAATATTCAGGCGGTGTATGCGAGAGATTGGGTGTGGTTAAGTAGTTAGTTTGTACTTTGATAAAGCGAGGATGAAGGGGGAGTATTTAGTAGAGAAAAAAAGCAAGAGTTCGGGGGTGGAAGTGGTTAAGAAAGTAGGTCTTGTTCAAAAGTGTGAACCGTTGAAGAGTGTCAATCAATTTCATGACAATAATAATCGTTGAAGTTACGACTCTATGAGAGCGCTAAGAAACTTTGAAAAATTACTACAGTTCTATGTATAGAAATTTTCAAGATATTCTTGTATATGAATTTATCTGTAAATAATTAATAAGTGGAGGTAGGAAAAATGGCAATTTGTAGATAGTTGTGACACGCTTATTCGCTCACTTAATAGATAGACAATAGAATGGCACAACCTCAAAATATTCGTTTTAGTTTTACTTTACGTTACATATTTAAGAGAATTTAATTGTAACTGATAGTTAATCAAAATATCAACAATAGATGCATGTTTTTACTCGATTCTTTATCAACTCCCCTCGCTATTTTCTAATTACAAAAACTGATCAACTTTTTTCCATTTTCTCCTACTTTAATATCTTTTAATGTATAAAAACTGGTTCTATATATTTTTTATTTTATTTAATGGCCGATCAATGTATAGCAAAAAAAAAAACGTTTCACCGGAGGTCCAAAAAAAGTTCCAGTTTTTTCCCACTTTCAATGAAACAAGCTATACATTTCATGACTAAATTATATTTCATAGAAGCTTTTGCAATGAGCGATTATAATTTTTTTAAGATTTAAAGTGTTCTTTTAATTTATTTCTTAAATATTCCTATACCTAATTCACTATATAAAAACGTATATAATATTCAAACAAGAAATAAGAATCTTTTTAAATCCTATAAATCCGTTTACAGCAGTCTGCTTTGGAAAAGAAATTGAACGTACTGAAAACACACAACAAGGGATCGCGAAAATATGATTGCCATAGGGTATAGAAGTAGCACAAAGTAGCTATAAAAATTGCCGAAATTTAAACTACGGTATATCGACTTATATTCTCAGACTGGTATTATTATAAATAATTTTGATAAGAATAAAATATGTATAAATTTGAAAACACGAATCAGTAAATGTAACATTTTTCAGAATTTTTTTCAACATAACATGCTAACTACATTAGTACAATGTTTTCATAAAAATTAATTAAATGGAAAGGTTTCAAATCATAAAATAAATTACACGAACGCCGTATATTTCAATGAAATCGAATATATACAAAATAATATATTTTAAATGATAAATGATGTTTCGGTGAAAACAATATTTTGCATATTCTTCGAAAAAGCGCGCCGGAGATGCAATATATAAACGCCGCAAAAAGCTTTTATAAGCGCTTGATTATTATACTATTGCGTTCGCTATCATACCCACACTTTTTACCATACCCACACAGCATTTTTACAGCTCTCCAACAAACCGCAGAAAAACCTTATATATAAAAATCCTACACACTTTTTCACCGGCGACTTTCCCATCGTCCTCGCGCCGCGGCAAACAAGCCTACCGTGTTCTCTCTCTCGCTCGAGTGCTTATATATACGCGCGCAAAGCGAGAGAGCCGACAAAGCCGTGTCAGGCAGATGCTCACTTTTCGGCGCTCTCTCGAGTGCTGCTCCGCTGCCGCTGGGCCATGTGAGCGTAAGAAAAAAGCCGACGGCCGCGTGAGCGAGCCAGGGCGTGTCGCAAGAAGAGAGAGAGAGAGAGAGAGAGAGAGAGAGAGAGAGAGAGAGAGAGAGAGAGAGAGAGACAGAGAGAGAGAGTGAAGTGTCGCGGACGAGTAGAGTCAGCTGGTGAAGATTGGAACGATCGGTGACACACGAGCGCATGGTTGATGAGTGTTTCATATTTTGTAATTTTGAATTGTCGCATTTGTGATATATGTGCGTATATTATAAATTTATCCTATAAATGAAAAGATGACAGAGATCGTCATTTATTAAAGAGTACGAACAAAATCCATCCCCGATTTCTATAACCAACTCTATATTATTACGAGAGGAGCACACGACCGACCGAACGCGACAATTATCCTACAAATTGCACTTCCCCCTCCTTCTCTCTGTGCTCCGAACAAAGCTCGGAACTGGACCATTATCCAGGGAAAAAGTTACCCTCCGAGAGTCTCTCTCTGAGTGAAAAGTTGCGCCGCGATGAAAAAGTTCGCCGGGGCGCTCTTAATCCGCGCGCGGGGTATTTATTAGGGCCGCGGGGGCTTTTCACGCTCGGCCGTTCGCGCCTCTCTCTCTTGCGCTTTTTGCGCCGAGATTTCTTTGCTCGCTCTTGGAAGGTTGCGAGCTATTGAATTGTGCTTTTGGGAATGGTCGGTATTCAGAGAGAGGAATGCACAATCGATGCGGTGTTGTTCAGGGAGGTGTGACGCTTGAGGTTTATTCAAGCTAGAATTAGTATGTACATAGAGTTATATTAATAAATTCGATGCGATCGTGTGATACGATTGGATATGTTATATAATACAAGATATTTTGTTACATATACTTGTGTGTAAAAGTTGGGCGTTTTTTTTTATTATAGGCACGCACTTATTTTTATTTTTTGAGAATTCTTCTTTATTGGACTAATCGAAAAATTGCATGTAAAAATTGGTAATGCTATATGACAAAGTGGCTAAAATGACATATAAAATTAATCTTGAAATCTACATTAAAATACAAAAGTATTAAGGCACTAGGAGTAACTATAATTCTCTTATACACAGTGGCCGCAGTAATTTACTTCTTATTTTTTTCACTAAAAAAATAGCCATTATCTAAAAACTTTCCACCCTGCAACATTCATATCATCATACCAAATCCTCTCCTTTAATTACAGCTGAAAAATTTCCTCAGTTATCAACTCTCCCTCATCAAATCCCCAAAACCCCCCCCTTCTCCAAAGATCATCCTTTCCGATATCCATCCGCAGATATACGTAAAACTGGAGCGAATTCCAGGACCGTCCAATATACCCATCAAAACATTGCGGGTGCAAGGGCCCGTCGGGGCCCGCTCGTTAGCCCCCCGGCGCGTCGTAATCGGCCGGGAGACGTCCGGAACCGTCGATCGATTTCCGCTGACTTTTATCTCTCGACAGGACACAGAGCGGCCAGGTATGCTACTGGAGCACGAAATTTTCTTTTTTGCGTCACCGTCCCGCCCGGATTAGTATCTACGACGCCGGAGGTACAAGTCTTCGTTCGTGCGTCGTATGATAAGAGGTATTATACAAAAATTCCGGAATATATAGGCACATCGGGCTATATAATATACCGAAAAAAAGTGCGCATCGTGCGTATATATACACCACACACTTTATACACGCATGTGCGTATATATAATCGCGCGTTCGAGAGAGAGTGAGAAAAAGAGCATCCGATGTTCCCGCGCAGGATTAAGATCTTCTCGACCTTGGTCTCGAGAAATCCGGTAGCCGACCGCCCGCTGTGCGTTTCGGGGCCTTATAAGAACCCCCGCAGGTTGCATCTCGAGTCTCCTCCTCCGTCGTTACGTAAGTATACACAGAGACGTATTAGGCAGGCACGCGTCGTCGCCGCCGCCGCCGCGAGTTACGTCATTCTGGAGCAAAGCCGCTTTTCCAAGGAAAAGCGAAAATCCCCTCGCACACTGCGTGGATGTAGTTCGAGCTGTGTGTCGATCTCGGGGATATTATCGACGCGCGGCGGTGTCGTAGTATGTGTGATGTGTATAATATTTTGAATGTGTCGAATGGAAGGGATGATTTTTGTTTTGTGGTGTTTAAAGGTGCGGGTAAAAAAGTTTTAGGGAAGATTTATTTATAGGAATAAGGTTTGTGATAATTTTGGGGTAGGTAGTTTTTTTTTTTTTTTTTTTTTTTTTTTTGTAAAGAATATATATATTTTTATGAAAATTTCAATATCTTATACATGATTTCATGCGAATTTTAATCGTCTTGATTATATTTATATGTCTTAAAATAAAAGGCGCAAGTTAATTGTAAGTATAATAAGTAAAATTATGATATATTAATATGTTTCGGAGTCTGCGACGGCTAAATAACATTCTCTTCTTTACTCCTTCACTGTAATATTGTATACGTATAACTGTATTAGTTCGGTTAACATTACACCGAAACCCCCATAATTTTTATCGGACTATGACACTGTAACTTTTTCTATCGCACTTCAATTATTCCAGCTCATTATAAGCAAACTGTCGCTGCGTAATGTTTAACCTAAAATTCTCTCCGCGTATTACCACCCACATTCTCACATATATTTATTACCAAACATCCGCCGACCCTATTTCAACAACATTCCATCACTACATTTTTACGATTTGCGCTACCCGAAACCTTCAAAAAATTTCCTAATCCTTCCTCTTATCTCTCACAGTCCAGTTATACAGACCGACGGCAACGACGACACCTTGGAGCCGAAGGAATGCCGGCTAGCGCCGTCCTGACGGAGCCAGCTCTATATCAGCAGCCGTGGCGCCGGTAGCCGCGTTGTTGAGCTGCTCTATTTATGGCCGTCGCGCGGATCAAAATCGGCGGCCGAATTTTACGGGACATTAGGCCCGCCGACGGTGCGGGTCTTATCGGGGGGACAGCGAGTGTATGCTGTAGCCGGATTTTTCGGATATGATCGTGGTGGGTCGCGTCGGATTCTTCTCGAGTGAGTGTCGGTGGGTGAGGGAATATGGAAGGGGAATGAAAATTTCGGTTTATTTTTAGTATATGGCAAATACGTATAGAAATGTATATGCATATTGTTCTGTTAACTTTGCTGCATCTTTGTTACAGTTTTTACATTCGAATTTTCCACATTTTCAATCATTTTTACTGTGATTATACGTATATGAATGCAATCTATGCTGTCTTATAATACAACTACACTGTTAAAAATTGCTTGAAAATTCAACAACAAAAAGTAATTGAAAATTCAGTTACGGGTTGTTGAAAATAATTTTAAGTTGAGGTGTGGTTGAATTTTTCAGCTACGTAATTGGAAAAAACTTCAGTTACATTTTGTTGAATTTTCAATCAAAAATTTTTAACAGTGTATTCACATATACTAGTTTTCGATGCATGTCTTTCTCGGACTGATGCGCAACTTTCGAAGGGTTCTTTTAGCCAAACGTCTGCTTGTACGGCAGGTAACTATACGCAGTTTCATGAAAATTAATTTTAGCAGCGTTGGCTTCTGCATCATTCGGTGACCGAAAATGTATATTTATGTCATGTTAGATGTATTAAGCTTAAAGGTTGAAAACATATTATATTCCAAATCACCTCCCATACACTTTGTTGAAAGTGTAAAACCACCTGAACGATTGCCGAAGTTGCTAAAGTGCTAGTTGATTTTTACTATTTTGTAGGTACAAGAAATTTAATACAATTAACAGGAACGTTTAGTAATATACATTACAAAAAGTCTAGCCGCCGCATATATCGCGTGAATAATTTTCTGTCCAAATCTGCCCACGCGGTAGCTCATTATTAAGTCAACACGCTAATACTTACAAAAGTTGTTTTCTTACACAACAAGTAGCTATATATCCACACACAACCAGCCAAATTTCAAATTCAAATATATCCCCGATAAATCTGTAAAGCCACAATAACCGAGGCGCCACTGGCACCATTAAAAATATAATATAACCACCTTTGTCTCTCATTCGGCGTCGCGCGGCATTCCAGCGTCATCTCGAAAAAAATTCCTCCTTCCTCAGCTATATCAACCAATATGCGCGCGCCGATAACGCGAGAATCCACGTCCATTAATCTTCGTCGCGCAACCCAGCGGCAGCGTCAAAATACATATATATATATATCCGCGAAATCGCCGCGGATTCGGTCGATATATATCCCTCGAATACAACAATGCACGCATATAGCACGTATGTGATATATACATACATATACGGTGCTCCCGCAGCTACGCACAAAAAAGGCAGCGAGCGAGCGAGCGAGTGGCCGAAGTGCAGCTCGCTCGGCCGTTATCTCGGCACCATCTAGCCCGGCTAAAAGCTTCTACCCATCAACCCCCCACCTCCTTTGCTCCCGCTCTTTTCGTCTCTCTCTCCTCCCCTCTATATATGCGAGCGAGCGAGCGCTGCTACTTATATACACCGATTTTTCACCTCCTCCCGTTCGTTTTTTATATATATATATATATGCTCCTCTCTCTCTCTCTATTTACGTCTATCCTCGGCTCGACTCTAATTTATTCGTCGCTCTTTGATTCCGTCTTATCGCGGCCGCTCTTTCTCGCTGACTCGCGCGTCTAGAAAGAAGAGAGAAAGATTCTTTTTTTCTTTTTTTGTATTATGGGCTACTTCTTTTTTCGGACGCGTTTTTGAGGGGGGGCGAAGCATGATTTGTGCTTTTTACTATATGCGTGCGTGTGATGCGTGCGCAGCATTCTTTTCGTACTTGAATTATATCTGTAGGATGTCATATTCACGGAGAGAAGAAAATCAGTAAAAATTACAAAAATTTCAGTAAAAATTACCAAACTTTTTGTAATCCAGAGGCAGACTGGAAAATCCAAACTTTTTACCAAACTTTTTGGCAATTTTTACAAAAAGTTTGGTAAAAATTTTGGATTTTCCAGTCTGCCACTGGATTACAAAAAGTTTGGTAATTTTTACTGATTTTCTTCTCTCCGGGTTCAAATTTAAATGTCATCGCGTATGGAGACAATAAATATACCGTAGTTTTACGATAAAAATGATATTCACAAGAGAAGAAAAATGTATATAGGTATAATTCTTTTTCAAAACTACTCTGCCAAAAGTTAATTTTACATTCGCGGCCGACATCATTATATACATCTCTGCGGTTTAGAATCAGTGCGTGTGTTCTATTCGATGAATAACGATCGACCCACTTTGATGAAATTTACTCCGCGCTTTAGTTTGTTTATACTCTATTCATCAAATTTGAATATATTTTTGGCACGATAACTCGTTGGCTCGCGCGCGCACGAAGCTCCAAGATTAGACTGCGCGCGTGTGTTGCGAGAATGAAATTGTATGTTATAAATTGTCCGAAGTTTCGCGATTACAACTTCACTTCTGACGTGTAACATTAAACTTATTACATAACTGTACGAATATATCTAGGATATTTTCGCGCTAGTATATATTGTACGTAACACCATACATGAAAAGTATCTATAAAAGCGTAATCCTAAGGTGTTGGAAAAGAAAAATTATCGAAGATTGATTAATTAAATTCTACACTATAAATAAATGTTAAAGAAAGATAATCTTTGTAATACCTACAATCATACATCGATCCATACCTCGATCGCTCACTTCTTGTCCACTCTCGCCCCGCAAAGCTTTCAAGACCCTAAATATTCCACGACTCGGCCTCAATTTTTCAAAACCCCAGCTCGTTCCGAAAACTTCCCGCGTTCTTTTTCCAGGTCACCCTCCTCCTGGAAATCCATCTATACATACATATATACACACATACTTGCGTATACACATAATACGACTAGACGTCGGCGTTGGCGGCGGCCATGCCGCGAAATCTCGTTATCCGTCGGGCACACGATTCGCCGGGCGCGCGCGGATCGATATTGGCGCGCGCGCAGTGAGGACCTGCGCGCGAGCGAGCTTTTTCGCCCCCTTCGGCGAGCTTTCCCGACGCCCTGACGCCGTCGCGTGAAAATAAAAGGATTGGCTGGGTTTCAGCCGGCTGCGGGTGAGGAAAAATTTTTGAGAGACGTGTTGAGGAAGAAATATTGTGATTTGGTATGTGTAGGTTTTGATTTGGAGCTGGGATGTGTGTGGTTACAGATTTTGGTTTAAGTTCTGGTTTGGTGATGGTGTAGGAAGAATATTGTATTATTGAAATTTATGCGTATATTTTGGGGGAAGGAACCGGAGAGTAGCTTCTTTTACACTATTATTTCGGTCATATTCGCTGATTTTGTATAGTGAACTATATATAATAAATAAATAAACTAACGATATCCAAATGCCTGGATTTTTAATTAAAAAATAAAAGAAATCCTATGAACAAGTTGTTTATTATGCCAAGAGTAAGAGAGACAGAATCAAATGACGGAAAATCCCTATTTTCGTTAATAGCTGTTTTTGAGGAATAACATACAGCATTTATTATTTATGCTTGGACAAACCATCTAATTTACGTATATCAGAGATTTTTCGCAGTACAATTACATTCTAAACATTTTCATATGTAGTGACTTTTATGGCAAGGTAACTTATTCAGAAAATATATTCCAATTTAATAATACAATTTATTTGAATAGCAGAAGAGCAATCATGTCGGTACATTAGTAATTTCATAATCCAGGTATCGACGAAGTTTATTAATTAAATGTTGTTTATATTCGGCCCAGCTCAACTACTGATCTGCAGAAGTAGGTTAAATAATTCAGATAATCTGATACATATTGCTCATAGCAAATATATTATTGTAATAATTTTACGAATAAAAAAAAGTTTTTCAATAATAATAATAATAATAATCTGAAAACCGCACCACCATCATATCTCAGCCCAACAATATACGCGCGCGGCACGACTGTACGCTATATGTGCTATAGTATAATGTACCGCTGAAATTCCACTCACTCTCTCTCCCTCCCCATCAGAGTCCATACGCACACATACGCATGTGTGTCTTTGTGAGGTGCGGGGGTGGATAGGAGGCGCACGCGCATTAATACACCGCCGTCTCTCTCTCTCTCGCCTCCGTGTGGGAGCAAGCGAGACCCGCCCCCGTCACCGAAAGGAGTTCGATCGCTGCGTGCTGCTATACATATAGGTGTGTACGCGTCGTCCGCGTGTATGTATTTTGCGTATCTGTATATATACGTTGAGAGTGGGAGGGAGTATCGGCTGTGGCGATATATATCGTGCAGTTACGGAGGATTGCTGATGATGTTTCCTTTGTAGCCGTTTGCGCGGGTGAATTTTTCCGAAAAAGATGGAGTTTTGAGAAGTGTGAGGCGTTGATATATGTGCAATTCTACGGATTTATACCCAAAAATGGGGTCGAAAAAATTAAATAAATTTTTGTTGGGGCACACCTACCACACAGCATTTTTTCGATT
>JAPYZO010000065.1:0-41442 GCA_030522905.1 Torymus flavipes | reverse complement strand
TGTGCGCAGCGAGGATGTGCATTGTGCCAGGAGGGCAGGTCTCATCACGATAGTCGCGTGCGAAGAGTTATCATGTATATATACTGCGAGTGAGGAAGGGGCATCGATTGCGAGGTGATTACGAGGGCAAGTATGGTACTGGGTGAGGATGAGGGTAATGTTTGTTTAGAGAGTAGGTGAATAAGACGAGGTGGTGGGGTTTGCAGTTGTGAGGATTGGGGAAGATGTTTGACACGTGTCTGTTATGGGTTTCGTCGTTCAAATACACTAAGAATAAAAGAAAAATATAGTTATAAAAATAATTTAATACCCTTATATACTGATAAGAATTTTCCATCGGTCTTACAGTCTTAAAAATTAAATTACTTAATATTAATGGCAGTCAGTAATAAGTAATTTAATTTTTAAGACTGTAAGACCGATGGAAAAATTCTTATCAGTTTATGGTAAATTACCCTTATATACTTTCAGTTTTGAGAAAAAAAGATCTCTATTTAATTACGACCGTCTAAAACGTTCAAAAAAAGTATGATTTTAACTTTACTACCTAATTGCCTTCCTCGTATTCTTAAACAACAATATTATTAACGACCACCTACTGAACCCCTTCAGTCATTACACAATAAACTCTCCTACACACCCAATCTTCACCATCATTATAAACACCCTCACAGTCACCCGAACCCCTTATAACCACCACTTACCCCACTCCATTCATAAACACCTTATCTTTAAAAAAAAATCTCTGCAATCTTACCATACCTCGTATTACGCGCCGATTAGAAATAATTACAGCTTCTCCTCCTCCTACTACTACGACGACGGGCGCATAAATCGAGGTTGCTAGCACACAGAGGTCCTTTAATTTTCGCCGTGCATTGTCGCGGCCTCGCGAAAATTAAAAGCTTATCTCTGGCGCAGCCCGGGCCGCCTTCGCGCCCATTGTGCGCCAAGGCGCACGCGAGCTCTGAAATTATTATCAACAAGCGGCCGCGCGCGTGGCTCTCATTGTGCCCGCGTCTTTCGTCACTTCCGGGCTTATTTCCCGGCAGGGATTGTTGCTCCTCGCGCGCGCTAGTCTTATTATAGTGCCGCGCTAAAAAGTTCTCGCGAGTTTGTTTACGGCCCCCTTTTTTAGGGTTAACTGTGATTTGCAGTAATGAGGTTGGGGGTTGTTGAATAGCGTTGGAGAAGTGTGAAAGTATGCTTAATAATATTAGAAAGTTAAGATGTCTTGCATTTTGTGTTACTTTATTTGTCAAAGGAATTTATTTGGCCCAGAATTTATACCAAATATTTCTGTGAAATTGAAGAATTTTCCCCACGCTGTATCAGATATTGCATAATTGCTAATCGACTGCACATAATTCTTTCCCATTCCCATGCTATCCGATATTCAAAATTAAATAACATCCATATCAATGTCATTTTCATATTTTATATAAAACTTTAGTTTTACACTCACCCACCGCCACACCGCATTTCACGATATATTCATGAAACTGTAAAAAGTGCTGAACTCACCTGCAACATAAATAAAAATATTTATTAGAAACCATCAAAATTTATTTCGCACGTTTATTTATCGACATTTTGATTTATACACTATTAAATTTAAAACATTATATCTCCGTTATCCATCAAGAATCGAATATACAAATAAAATGAATAAATGAAACATTTATATACATCGCCAATAAATCAATACCCATATAACACAATGCCACCCCTTGGCCTTCTGCTCGACTATATTCAAAACCGAATTACAGCTCTCCCGTACCAATAAACATGTCACTGCGATCTCTCGCAAGAACGGCGCCAAGAAACTACCGCATCGCTAACCAGTCGCAAAACCAGCCATTCATCAGCGCCTCGACAAAACATACACACATGTACGCCGCAGAATCTCATCTTTGTTCCCCCAAATCCGCGAGTTAATCGATGCGCTCGGCGGATAAGAATAAAGCCGCTCGGCGGCTTGTAGGATTGATCCGCGGCCGCCGCGGGTGTATTTTAAGAAAACAGCCGAAGATTTCCCAGGAGCCGTATATTCGGGTCAACTCTATACATTTTTAAGGCGCTGCGCCCGCCGCGCCGAAAATTATCACTTCTCGACCTCTGAATGTTTAAAGCGCAAGGGACAGAGAAAGAAAGAGATGGAGTGCAGCTCAGAGTCGCGAGGATAGGAATAGATATTAGGATGCGGAAATCGATGGTAGGCGGGACCCGGGGACACGTTTTACGGGGTGACAAAATTTTTATGGGTTTCGGGGGATTAGTGAGGCGGATTTTTCGTGAATGCTTGTGCCGTCTTGATTTGTAAGCGAATCGAATGCTTTATTTATTTGTTATTCTTTTTAATAAGTTATTTGTTAATTTATGTTGCATAAAATACTCGCGGACTTTTGTCTTCAGAGTTATTACATCGAGTGGTATAGTTTTATTTCATCTGAATCGATAAGACGAGTGGCTGTGTCGGAATCTATCGACTACGTTGCGTTCAACTAGGAAATACTTTTACCGTAGGAATATCAATAAGAGGTTTTCCGCTTCATTACAGTCGACCGATGCCTGTAGTAGAAATGAAATGCAGAAAGACGAGAGTACAGAAATAAATACATCGGATAAGAAAATTTGCCTTTTATTGATGAATTTTTAATAAGATCATTTTCGTTTCTTTAAAGTGGCATTACGTACACATTTTCGAAATTTGAGCCATCAAAAAGATGACCATTGTTAGACTCGATGTATAAAATTCAATACTTTTCGAAAACTGATAACGAACGAATCCTGACGACGTTATCCGCAAGATAATTACCCGTCACGTCCTTTTTCTCCATCCACCCTATACTTCAAGATACTCGCGATCCCTCGACATTCCCCTGGACTATAACTATCGGCATGTCCAACTCAACTCCGTCGGGGCTGTATCGCTAACGGCCACCGAGTCGATGCGGAATTCGCCATCGGGCCGCGGCCCCCGCTTTTGTACATCCTTTTTCTCGTCCTCTCCGACCACCGCCGCGGATTCTCGAGCTCGCGGAGGCGACTTTCCGTCGTGTTCCCCGCGGAGCTGGGAATTTTTCCCGGAATTTCCATTGGACGAGGATGTCGCTGCCGCCGCGGAATGTCGTCGAATAATTGTTTACGCGGTGGGGAAAGGAGGGGAGACATCCGCGAGGTAAGAAAGAGAACATCGTGCGCGAATCTCAAAAGTATGCGAGGGCTTTTAGACCGCTTATTTTAAAGCCGGATGGTCGGGGTAGAAGAGGAAGAGGGTGAAAGAGGATCGATGTTTTTAAAAGGGTGGAGTCGCGTTGTGTAGGGATTTAGGAGGGTTGGAATTTTTGAGGGCGAAGGAAATGAAAATATTGACATTGCTTCACTGGAGATCATGTTTTGCAACATGCGGAAGAAGGAAGTTTGTAGATAAGGCTGGTCGCATTAAAGCGGATGAGTCGTGTGAGTAATCTTGAAAGGCAAAATGAATCAATAAATTTTATTGCGTAGATATTATGCAAACTGATTTCTAAAAAAGATTATTAGAAAGATAATGAAATGCGATAAGTACTAAAGTTCCTTTTGTAGATCTATACAGTATGCACACGAAAGATTTAGCACTTAGCATTTATTTCTTCTTATAATAAGAAACCAGATTTAAAAAAAATATTTATCCTATCTCAACAAAACTAAAAACATTCCAATAACAACCATTCGAAAAGTCTTCGGAGAAACCGTCTACCTCCTTCGCAACACATTCCAAGCAATCTCGATTCTTCAAACTCGCTTGCTTTCTCGCGCTCCTAACGCATTACACCACCCAGGCTCTCCCTCTCTCGCTTCTTTCCGCCTCGTATAGCGGGTGTCGAGTTATCGCCCGCGCGCAGGAGAGAAGCGTTTTCACGAGTCGATTGATTTCGCTCTGGCGTCGGCCAAATTGGGCCCCCGGTCTCGAAATAAAGGTGGCAGCAGTAGCAACGTCGACAGCGGCGTCGAAGTAAATGGAGACGTCAGCGGCAGTAGATCGATGCCGGCGGAGCTGTCCCGCGAATGAAGAATTGCCCGGTGGGAGAGAGGTAAGCCCGATGGACTCGTGACGGGCGTGCGTGTTATGCTTTCAATTTTTGCAAATTTCCGAACTCGAGACTGGCACGTGAGAGCTTTAGCTATGGTGCGAGCTGACGGTGCGGATCGAACGGTATTTGGCTGGGATAGGTATAATCTTGTGGATGATTTTGATTTGTTGTCGAGTGGTAGGTAAATGGAAGCGAGTTGTTGCAGAGTTTCGAATTAAAATACGCAACGTCGATAGTGGTTCCTTTCATCTTGATAAAAAAAACTAACGAATTTCGAGATGAAACAACGAAAGAAAAGTCCAATATTAATCTAGCTAACAGGTGCTCAAAAAGAATTTTATATTTTAGTAAGAATAAATAATAAAAATTCTATTCTTTATATCGAGGCTTTATGACGAATTGATGCAAAAAGGTTATTTGCAATAGTAAAATTTTCAAGCTGATAATCCTCCTTGCAACGAAAAACTGTATAGTGATTTTAATATCATCGATAAAAGAACGAAATATAGCATTTTTACCAAATTAACTCGTTTTATTCAAACCATTGGAATTCCATTAACGCTCAAGTCAGCGGCGCGAAAAAAATCTAAATCGCAGACGACAAAAGTTCGTCCGTTCGGGTCAACCGCTTCAAATTCTCTCAATTTAAATAAAAAAAAAAAATACTCGAATACCGGGGACGAATCATCGATGAAAATATAATCCATAGCACTGTATAGCGAACCTAGAAAAAACGAACTTGCGAGCAAGAGAAACAGTACGAGAGAGACGTAGAGAAGAGAGAGAGAGAGAGAGAGAGAGAGAGAGAGAGAGAGAGAGAGAGAGAGAAGAGAGAGAGAGAGATAAGCCCAAAAAAGCTTGAATCCAATATTCGTGACACGGTATCCGGTTTACCCGAAATCACCACGCTAATAATTCAGGATCGATGGCCGGGAGCCGCCACCACCGCCGAACAATTTGTGTAGATTATTTATCGGCTGCTGCTACTGCCGCAGCCACCGCCGCCAAGCGCATATTTACTTTTTGGACGACGCCGCGTCAGCAGCATACACTGGCTTTCTCCCCCGCGAGGCTCATCGCAGAGCCAACGAACCGCGACATTGACGAGGCTCGTTTTCACGGCGAAAATTACTTTTGCCCCCTTGGCGCTCTCTCTCGCGAAACTCGATAAACTGAGGGGAAAGAGGGGGAGAAAAGGTGCAGTGAGCTCGACGCTCCCGAGACGATGGACCGACCGCGTTCCTCGTTATTTCGTTGACGCGTCATCGACGTTTCACTCGCTTGTTTTTTTTTCCTTGTGTTGTCTGTCTCCCTCGCTCTTTCCCGCCCCTTTTTTTTCAAAATAAACTACCCGAGCCGGCGCGCTCTACTGGTCTTATCGATGTAACAGCGGGTTTTAATAAGACCGATACGGGCGCTCGTTCATTATTGTTTTCGATATTCCCGGCGGGGTGCCTGAAGAGGGACTTGCGAATGCTCGTTTGGGAACAATGAAACGCGGAGATCAATTAGTAACATTTTCAAGTAATAGTTGGAATAAGACATTAAAAAAAATATGGTTCTTACAATTTTAGGAAAAATACACGTTGTAAAACATTCATTATGATTGCATTTTCCATTGTGAGAATCGTTTTTGCTTTTAGTTTCCATTAAAATTTTCTATTTTTATCTCTTAAATTGTAGTGAATGTTTAATTTCAAAATATTCCAAAGCAATCCACAACCAACTAACCTTAGCAAATCGTTCCTGGGTGTCGAGGATATCGATAAACAGCGACAATTTATCATCGCTGATGCCATTCTTCTGATGTTGCGCCAACAATTGCTGAATAGCTTGGGCTGTATTAAACATACTTGCTGGACTCGTCGCTGGTGTACCAGATCTAATGCTACCCGTACTACTAGCCGTACTATTGGTATTCCCGGTTGAGCCATGCAGATGCGTACAACCCAGGAAAATAGGATTGCCATTAGGCGAGACACCACAAGTGAAGGGCTTAAAAGGTAGGCCATGAAAAGTCGGACTAGGTCTTGGTGCTGTGGCTCTCAGCAAACTCTGAGCTGACGGCAAGGACAGTCGCCGTGTTGCACTCTGATTATGGGCCTGCATTTGTGTGTGCTGGAGCGACGGCGATTTGGACATCAACTGATAGTCGCTAGAAGCTGAAGGTAAGGAACGATAGCCAGAGTCCGAAGGTGATGCCGCCACTGCCGGAGGCGTGCCATTGCCCTGAGGAGTAGAGGCTATGCTGTGTGGCCGGCCTCTTAACGATGATCCTGAGGTCCAGGTGTTGAAGCTACCGGGGTTCGTAAGAGCACTCAGGGCGGGCCCTTGTGACGTGGGCGTGGGGGAGTGTGGATGGGGAAGGGTCGAGGCGTAGGCCCGACGAGCCACGGGTTGATGTAGCACCATGCCGGAGGCACCCCATTGAATTGGCTCGCCTGGTGTGCGAGCTGTTGCACCATTCGTGGATTGGGCCCCACCTGCTGCTGCTGCTGTTGCTGCTGCGGCTGCGGCACTTGACGCGGCTGAGGATACCGATGACGTTGAGGAGGAGGAGGATGATGAACAGGTCGTGGATACTGGGGTAGACGCGATGCTGTGGGGTCGACGGGGTAGCTGCTGTTGCTGCTGATGTTGTTGAAGCTGGCCATTCCAAAGTGACTGAGGTGGTATTGCGCTGCGAGTTGGGGCTGGAGCCATGCCTGCAGCTGCAATTGACTCAAGCTGCTGCTGTTGCTGCTGCTGGCGCTGGAGCTCAGATTCGGATAGAGCTGCATGGACCTGGGCGGATGCAGACCCAGGCTCTGCTGCACGCCTGTGTTGTGAACCGATGACGCCTGGGCCTGCTGTCGGATCTGGAACAGCTGGGGAAATACCATTGACGAGTCCTGTCCAGGGATACGATGGTGGTACTGCTGAAGCTGAAACGCTGCCTGAATTTCCTGCTGACGCTGACTGTTGTTGCTGCTGCTGCTGCGGCGATGGCCCTGGCGGTATACGTCCGGCAAAGGCGGCTGTGATGGACTGGAGAGTTGTGAGATGGTAGGGTGGAGCGGCAATACTATGAGGACGTCTTGGTGCTGGCTGGGGTAGTCCGTTGGGAACAGAGCGCACTTTATTTGCTCCGGATGCAGGAAGTGGAGCTGGTGGGGTGTAGAGTGAGAATCCGTTGTGGCTGGGGCTGCGGGCGGACAGCTGCCCGACCGATGGAGACTCGAGGCCGTTACCGTTGGCGCCGAGCCGCTGCTGTTGCTGCTGCTGTTGCTGCTGCTTCGTATGCTCACCGATGACGCCAGCCCGGCTGAGTGGTGTTGCGGGATGAGATGAGGCCGGAGTGGGCGGAGGTGGGGACTCGCGCTGATCTTCATCATACTCGTCGGCAAGGTCGTTCCAGTTGGACAGTGCGGCTGCGGCTGCGGCTGCTGCTGAGGACACTGGAGACTTTGTGGATAGTCCTGATAATACAGGAAGTACTGCTGATAGTGCTGATAGCTGAGCGTGATTGGGCTCGTGGCCGTCGGTGGGTGCTGCTGAATTGTTGCTGGCAATGGCAGACTTGAGCCGAGATATGCTGCTGGCCCGTCCGGCTGATGGTGGGCCGCCGTTACTGAGGCCGAGGCCGGCGGCTGCAGCGTGTTGCTGCTGTTGTTGCTGTAAATGACGATCATTCAGGCTAGCGCGGCCATTGACGGTGGGACGATAGAAAGAAGTGCCGGAGGCCAAGTTCAGCGTCGTCGGCTTCTGCTTCACTCCGCCGTTGGGCTGCGGCGGCGCCTCGGATTTTGGCTCGCCCATTTGCAACGCGCTGCCGATTATAACTGCCAACAACACCGGCTCGATTAGGCCTCTACCGCTAGCGCTTATTAGCAATAGTCCCGGCTGCAGTTAGTCGGCTCCATCCGGTCGTGGAGCTGGAGGAGGAACTTTAACGTTTAATCGTCTATACTCCGTGCAATACTCTATCGCTCTATCGATCTCTCTCCCGCCCTCTCTGTTTCTCGCTTTCTCAGTTGGTCGAGAGTCAACACACACATACACTGTTAAGAGGAACGAAACACTTTTCTTCAATGGTATTCTTTACTTTTTCACTGCACTTGTCTTCAGGGTTCGTCCTTTCTCTCCGCTGTCGGTTATTGTCAGGCCGGACGGTTGTCTTGAGGCGCGATTTATTCCCTTCTCGATTCGCCTTCGCCGTAATTACGGCCAACACGCTTGACTTACAAGCACACGGAGATCGGAGAACGTGTCCGGCGTCCGCCACGCTATTGACGAGGTGGATAATTGTTTTTTCCGCTTCGTTTCTTCGAATTCCTTGGCGAGTTTCCAGTCGCGTCTGTCTCTTTCTTTCCCCAACAATTCGACAAACGCAAGCACGAGCACGATATCGTCTCCGCTCCCTTCGATAAATCGTAAGGAAACGCAATACCAGCAAAGTCTCCTTTGTCGAAATAATTCACGATGAACTTTTTTATTCCTTCTCTATCTCTCTCTCTCTGTTTTCTTCGCTGTCTCTGGCTCGTTCGTGTTATTTGTTGCTAGGCCGAAAAAGAGATACACTCCGCCGCGTCGTATGTACACAAACGCACTCGTAGAATCTTTTTCGGAAGCCGTCGGCGCGAGATAAGACCAGACGAAAACGAAGCCCTCCGCTGCACGTGCGGCTTGCCAGGAATACGAACAGGCGTTCTCTTGTCTTGGGATTGCGAGCTTGCAGCTAACGCCGGCTTGCTCGTTTTTTTTGCTGCTCCGCTCGTGCTCTGCCTCTCTCTCTCCCTCTTCCCCTCTGTTTCGTCTACCGCACAGACATACGCACGCTTGCGTCGTGTATCGATCCTACAGTTTAATGTACGTTAATTACTCTCTATGTTGCTCTAAAAATTCTTCTGCACAATATATATTTAGGGTTACACACCTGTCTAACGAATATATATCCATATAATAAATATCAATCGACAACTAATCAACAAACAGCTGAATAACAGAGCTTCTACACTTCTTTAATTATTATTTTATTTCTTTACGGAGACCGACAGTAACAGCTTCTCCTTTAATCTTCGATGTCGCGTATATCGATGCTTCGAGTTTGTCTTAACTGTCGAACTTGGTTTCGCTCGTCTTTCTCTCTCCTATTGCACCTTTTATCTTTCGTTCCCACTTTTCGTAACAACATTAATCTTTGGCACTTGTTCAAGAAAAAGTAAACAACAACGACGTCGACGAATTAGAGAAGAGAGCGCGCTATCACTGCCGCGGCGAGGACGCGACGCAGTGGCTGCGGCGACGGCCGCGCGATCGCCGGTCCACGCCGGTCCAGGACGACGAACTGGCGCGGCGCGGCAGCGGCTGACGATGAGCCATCTCTGGCTCCGAGAGCGGCAGCCAGCGAGCGAGCGAGCGCGCGCCACACACGTCGAGCGTAGCGCGCCGATTGGAGGTTAGTCGGTCTCTCGCGCGTGGCTCGCGCGCCGGTGGACCAGCGCCGGAGGAGGAGGAGAAGAAGCCTGGAGAGAGAGAGAGAGAAAGCGAGCGCTCGCGCACGCGCGCGCTACCCCCCACCCGTTCCTCAGGTGCGCACAGCTTGCGTCTCTCTCTCTCCTCCTCCTACGCTGCTCTCCAGATTTCCCTCCCTCCACACGGCCGCGCGCTTCTATTTTGTAACATCCCTCGCTCGCGAGCGCTCGCTCTTTGTTCATCCTTCGCAAGCGTGCGCGAGCACCAAGCGAGTTCCTCCTCGTCGTTTTGCGCGTCGCTTGTAACGTATTCGTCTTCCCTTGCTCCTTTCAGCTAGTGCGACGACTCTCGCGCGAGCGCGAGTCGTATTTAGTCGCTTTGACGCGGCGGCAGCCATGCGCAGGGAAGTCGTCGTACTCGTCGGTTCTGTATGTGTATGTGCATACTGCAGTTGCGACGCGCGATTTCTCCTTGCACGTCTAATTCCTTGGGCTTTACTCCTTTTTTCTCTCCGGTCGTCTTAGCGCGCGTACTTTCGTTCGTGAGAGAGGCGCGTAAGCATCTCTCCCCTCGCGTTATATTCCGTACGTGTGTTTTGTTTTTATGGGTCTTAAAAGAGTGGAAGAAGCGCGCACGCGTATGAGCGCGTCTGTTTAATTTTGTTTTGTTTCATAAAGTATATTTTAATTTGAGGGGACAGGTGGTTTAAAGGCTCATCTCGGTGTATTTTCAAGTTAAATATAGCGAATAGTGCTGCAACGGATTACGCGGATTAGTAGCGAGTTTAAAACCGTATTTTTGCAGACGTTTATATCAGTACTACGGTCTTGAATCTTTTTGGAATAATGTTGGTACAATCACATTCTTTATAACCGGATTTCAACTTAAAAAAAAATGTAATTTAGTATTTACGGATAAATAACTATTGATTGTAATATTTTATGGTGGTTTTTATATTATTCGTATTATTCGCCTAGACATCCTATCAATATATTTAACTACCACTAAATATGAGACATTTATAAAATATTAAATATTGTCATAAAAAATTAAACCACATTCTTTATTCAAGAAAATATTGATCCCGTGCGTTATTTTCCTTTATGAAAATTACGCCCGTCCTTATAGTATTTCGCGTAACCGCGTTTCCCGCGCTTATAAGAGCAGCATAGTACGCATAAAATTCGAGCGCGGTAAATCATATCTTATTTTATTATCTATTAAGGGGCGTGATTGTGCCCGCGAGGCAACTATAAAGCCTGCCCGGGTCCTCCTTATAGATTCTATCATTTTGCTGTCACGTAGGAACACGAGATAGGCAGCTACTGCCTGCGTCTTGGGGGTGAGCACGCACCGACGTGAGATCCCGTCTCCATGAAAATTAATTGAGGGATGCCTGCTGCCTCTTTTATGCTTATGATCGGATCATTGCACTAACAACAAAAAATCGCGGAAATGTTATTTGTTCAAAAAATGGGTTTCTGTCCTCTTAGATTGTATTGTTTTATTAATTGTTATTGATAAATTATTAAATTAATTTGGTTGAAATATGAATAAGCGACTGAGTATGCAAATATTTAATATTTAAATGACGAATAATTTAAATGAAAGTTTATAGAAAACGACGGAAAGTATTTCAGTGATCTAGTACTAAATTTTAAGTATTAATAAAATTTCATCGAATTATTTCACTTCACCTCCATAATAATTAAAATGAAGTTTAATTTCGCATAATATTTTATAATTAAAATACATCCTTACTTTCAAACATTTATGAAATTCTAATAAATTTATAATTTTTAACAGCCTATACATAGTTAAAGAAACTTGTTTTAAATAATTTTGGAAAATTTTAACTATTCAGAAATTTCTAACAATTAATTTATTTTAGCTGATTATTAATAGGTGAGATATTAATTAACGAATCTATTTCGCAGTAAACTCATGTATTGATCTAAATATATATATAATTTCATTTATTAACTTACATAATATACTTTTATATGAATAAATAACTTTTAGAAAAATAAATAAAAATATGGTATTTTGTTTTATAAGATATAAAGAAAAATAGAGGAAGGCGTCTTGAAAAACCTCAAGAACCGACCAATTAAACACCACCCGAAAAAATACGGCACGCGAACCGTGAAAAAAAACACACCGCTTCGCGCTGTAGCCACTCGAAGCAGCGCATACGGGGGGGAACGAAAATAGACCGGGATAAGAGCTCGAGCGAGCGCGGGGCAGCCGCTCGCCGGCGCTCGAAGTCTCAAGTGCAATCGCACGGGCCGCGTTTATTTTCGGCCGGCTTATCAACTCTTCGCGGCGGCCCTCGCACAAGAGCCTCGCGCGCGCATTGTCTCCTTTGATTTTCAATTTTATCGGCGCGCCGAGGGCCAGAGGGGAAAGAATCGATCGTCGAAGAGCAAGGAAAAAAAATGAAACCTCGGAGAGATATAGGGAGGCCGTGAACTGGAATCGAAAGTGTATTGTGCTTTTTTCGCGCTCGATAAAAGCGTCTGCAGAGGTGCGGGGAAGGGAAAGCGCCGTTGAAATTCCATTGTTATTAACAAATTTTTAATTAAGAAAATAACAGTAAGAATTCGCTTGCGCGCTCGCATCGATTACCGATGCGCGCCACTCACGGTTGATGCAAAAATGCGCGCTCGGTATTTGGGTGCAGGAGAGGTGGAAGCGGTGGTGCATTGTTTCGCGACTGCGCGTTACTGTATTCGCTGCTGCGTTCAATTTTCGAAATATATTTCTGTATTAGCGTGCGAGCGCTCGTTAAATTATCCAGCGGTTGTGGGTTAGCCCGTTGACATTGCGTTTCGCTCGATTTTGAAGCACTTTATGCGGGGTGATTCGTTTTTCGGAGGGGGCGAGAGATTGGTATTGAGGAACATTGAGTTTATACTGGGAAAATATTGATTTGAATTTTCGACAATATGTAGGTACTATTTTACTTTGTCTATGCTGCCTAACTGGAATGTTAGTGCATTATTGAATATTTGGTTGGCTGTAATATCTAGTAGTATGCAACGAAATTCGCCAAAATTGATTATTTCAAGTAGCATTTTTGTAAAATAAATATGTTTGAAAGTATTTCCAAATAAAATTTCATAGTAAGTCTCATAAATCCGTATAAAAATGTGAAAATATTTTATTCGAGTATGAACAAATAAGAACACCTCCAATAGAATATGAAGTTATATTCGCCGTTTATTTAGAAAATGTTCTCTGCGTTTACGAAAGAATGACAGCTCTTCCCAAATATTTGTATTTCAACAACATTCCCCGTATATAAAAGTGCCAGTCTCACATAAATATTCCGAATATCAATGCACGAAAAATGAAAATCCTCCGAAAAGAATTCTTCAAAAATGGCTCGTCCGCAAACATTCTAGCCTTCGGTAAAACAACGAAAGTCATCCCTACCGTAAACCAACCCCCCGTAAAATTAATTCACGTCCATAACCATTTAAAAAAAAAGAAGAGGGGCGCCCCAGGACTTTTCTACCAAGCCTACCACCTCGTTAATAAAGGACAGCAGCCGCAGCGTTGGCTCGTGCCAAGAGTGTGCAATTTTCATCCTTCAAAACGAAAAAACCACCCTTCTTCCCCCACCGCCTAGGGCATTAACATTCAAAGGCCAAATATTTGTCCAACTTTTAATTATTCCGGCGTCGGGGCTCGCGTGCGCGCGTAGTAATTTCGCGTGGTGTCGTTATCGCGTCGGTGTACACAACTCGTCTTTAAGACCGCGGACGCCATTAGGCCATGGGGCTGCTGCTGCTGCTGCTCTGTGTGTATCAAATCTCCGCCGGCGCTGCTGCTTCTTCTTCTTCTTCGTCTTTGGGTATATCTTGGAAGAGGATCTTTAGACCGGACGAGCTTTGATGTTGCGCAGATGTGTGTTTATGAAAGTGCGGGAGTTGTATTTCGTGTTTCAAGGTCACGTATTGAGCGGAAGATGGAGAATTTTGGCGTTATATGAGAGTAGATTGGATTGTTTGGTACATGTGGCCATTTTAAAGGGGAACGAAAGTTCTAAGGATAAGTAATGATTCTAGAAAATTCGATTTATTTCTTTAGGAATTTCGTTTTGAAGATGGATTACCGAAAGCACAACATTTGGAACATTTGCAATACAAGAGCGGTAAAAAAACATCGTGAAAGGACCAGTGAACTTTCAAAAGCCAACGTTAATTACTTCCGAAAAAAAATGTTTGTTTGAACGAAAGGATCCCGGGAAAAAAATGTGCGACTGTGCATTAAGCCAGAATACATTTGCACGCTGGAGATATTCAGTTTGCGACGAGGAATTCATATTTCATCCGGGCGCGCGCCTAAATGTGCGCTGCAGTTTCGCATATTTATAAAAGGCAAAAATTTGTAAAGTGAATTTTTTCCCCTTTAGATATTTAAATTTTTATAGATATTCAGAACAAAAGGATATGAAAATAGAGAATTAAAATAATAATCTGTATTGTTTGTTTCGAGTTAACCCATTTATTGTCCTGTGTATACGAAGACTAGGAGTGATAAATAATAAACGTAAGTCAAACGATCTTTTCTTTTCATTTCTGTAACTATTTATAACAAATGTTTTACAAAAGCTCGTCATCAACGACTATAACCACAAGCACGTTACACCATCTCTTTAATCTTCGTCTCATAAAGAGTCTTAAAATACAATCGGTATCAACCGCCTCCCCTCCTATTTCCATGCACCACGAGCAGACCCCTCCATTCCAGCTCCATCTCTCTTAGCCAGACTCTTCAGGATAAGACCACCGGCACTGGCTTTGATACCTTCAGAAACAAGTCGACGTCGGAGAGCTATTTGTATCGCGGAGGAGCAAGTTCGCGAAACGCGATAAATCGATGCCCGCCGCCGCCGCCGCGATGTTATTGGTTAAGTTTTCTACCAGGAGAGAGAGAGAGCTAATATCGGGCTCGATTTATCGGTTTAAGAGAAGTTGGCGCGCGTGCAGTGCTGCTTGGCATTCATAGGCCCCCGGCTCGCGCCAAGGAAATTTACAAATGGTAATCAATGACCGCGCGTGCGAATGGAGCGGGGAATTTATGGGTTACGAGAGCGACGCGATCTCTGAGTTTTGAGGAGCTCCAGCCGGATGAAGTTTCGCGCGGTTTATGAAACTTGAGGCACCATTTGCATGAGAGGAAGAGAGAGAAAAGGATTGCATGTGTTTGGTGTGTATATTTTTTTCAGAAGCTGTAGAGAGAGGTAAGAAGTTTTGTATATGAAAAAGAAATGGAGGTAGCGTAAAAAGCAGACGGAAAAAATAAGATACCTTATAAGAACGGATATTTCTGTAGGTACTTCTATTTCCAACGCCATTCTTGTATCTGCTTTTTTATGTAGGCCTTTCTTTTTATCATTGTATGGATCTTGTTTTTATACTGAGAACTCCCTTGAAACTTTAAGGTTTTATATGAATAAAAATAAGAGAATACGTCTGGTCGGATGCTGCCAATGAATGTACACATGGTAATGTGTAGCAAAAGAAGAGAGACTATTTTCATAATAATGAGGATATTTTAATTACAGTGACCAGTAAATACATGCAAACAACATCTATGTATTCTCTTCGCGCGCAAACTTTTGCACTCCACATCTCATTTTCCACTTTCTCGTGCCTCGTTCTCTCCTCGACTATACCAATTCACAAACAATCGCGGCGCATAATACCGGAACAAATAAACAGACCCCGGAGACCGAACGGCGGCGTGCAAAATCTACTCAATTAACTCGCTTCGATAATGAGTAATCGACTCACTCTCTCTCTCTCTCACTCCACCCCCGTTGTCGGACATAATGGCTTTGTTAGGCAATCTTAATACAAGGAGAAACGCGCGAGAGCGGCGCTCACGGATAAGGGATATAAATGACTTTACCCGCGGCATTACCTGCATTTACGTCGAACTCGCGAGGCGCGCAGGCGGACCTGTCAAACGAGATTACCGCAAGTTTCGCCCGCGAGGAAGTGGCAGAGCTGCCGCCGGCAGCGAACAAACGAGAGAATCGAACGGGGGAGGCAAACGCCCGAGGAGAATCGGCTCGGATAAATTATTTGTTACAGCGCGGGCACGAGTTCGATTCTCTGTCTCACTCCGTCTGCCAGTAGTTTCTCTTGAACGGGGGGAAAGCCGCAGTCGTTTCTTCCGCAACTCTCGGCCTCGTCGTCTTTTCGCGGACTGTGGGGGGGCTTTTTGATCGGGAGAGATTGCGCGAGCTGCCTGGCCGCTACTACTATAGTGCGAATCGAAGCGATTGCTCGTGAAATAAACAATGCCGTGCGCGCGAATCAACAGTCGGTTGGTCGGTCGGTTCTGGATTCGCGTTGTTAAAAATGAAAGCCGCGGCGCGGGGATAGAGTCAATCGTATTAGCCACAATAGGGGTTGTGTAGGGGATAGCTCGAATGTGAGGTAATATATAGGTTCGATATAATGCGAAAATCGGAGGATTGTTTCTGAATGGGGGGGGGGGGGGGATTTTGAAGGAACAATGGAGAGTTATGGTACTGTATTAAAAATTTGAAGTATTTAAAGTGAATTTTGATGATCGTTTTGTTCGGTTTTTAGGGTTTAAAAACGTTATCCAAAACTTTCAGTATATATTGCGCAAATTTTTAGAATATATTTATATAGTTAAACAATTTAAAATAAATATTTGAATAATGCGAATAATACATTTATATTCAACTAAACATTTATTCCTAGAAGAGCTTACTCTAAAAAAAATCACGATAATTTATCTATTTAAAATCGCGAAAATTACAGGAAAAAAAAAGGTTTTGTAGTTACAATCCATCGTAATTTTCACGACAAATTTAACAAACCTTTTTGGACATAAAACAAGAATGAAAAGTCACTTTCACGCTGGAAAAGTCCGAAACATCAGCAGTATCCACTTAAGCACAAGGAAAGCTTTCAATGAACCACTTTGCCATAGTACTACGACATCCGAAAAAGCAAGGAATTATCATTCTCCAATTTTCCAGAATTCCCCATATAATCCGCCCTAAGGGAATCTCGCACTAAGACCCGTGATACCGTATAATGTACACGAGAATTTCGTTCCCAACATTGTAAAGGCAAGCGCGTCGACAGCGTTCGACATTAATCCTCAGGTGGAAAGGGGGAGTGAGGGGAGGGCGCAGGAAGGAGGAGGCAAAGCCACGAATAATACGCGGAATTAGTAGAACATTAGCGCGGGCACGCTTCCTCTCTCCTTCTCTTTCCAACTATAGGTGCAGCGCGCGTACACGTCTACCTCTCTGCTTACACCTTTTCTCTTTGTCAGGCTGGGCGCATCTTTCTCGCTCGCTCGCTGCTCTATCTCTCTGTCTTGTATCTCTCTTTTCGCCCTTTGTGTGTGCGTGCCTCTATCCCTCCCTTTCTCTCTTTCATCTCCCTCTTTCATCTCCACCTTCACATCACCACTACCAACACCGTCGCCGCCACTGCTGCTCCCCAGTTTACACCTATTCCCCATTCCCTCTGTTTCGCCTCTCTATATCTTTCTCCTCTCCTCCTCTTCCTCCGCGCATCCATCCATTCGCCGGCCCTTGTCTCTCATTCCCTCTGTCCGCCTTTCCGCGCCTGTCCCGCGCGTTCGGCCACAATGGGTTCGTTAGCGGACGCGAACTAACCACCGCGCGTCGCAGACTAGAGAGAGAGAGAGAGAGACTGTTACTCTCTCCCGCCGCCACGATGTGTGTGTGTGTCCAGCCAGGCGGGAAGACCATTGTGGTGGTACGTGATACGAGAGTGGCTGAATCTTGGAAGACGGAAGGGTCAGGCCGATCATCCCCTGGCTGATTAATGTCGTTGGCTTTCATATCCGCAAGCGCGATGGATCGTTGGGGAGCTAGGAGAGCGCACGTAGCGACCGAGATGTGATGGACTCGCTCCAGCTGGCTCTTTCGGGCTTTGGAGTGGGAAAGGCTGTTGCCGTGAGGATGATGCGGAAGTGCGAAAGAATGTTTACGTCAGGGGACCGGATTCTTTCGTGTTTCGTGGGCCCTGTTCTAAAACTGAGTATGATTAATGACACGTGGCATTTAGGAGGTCATGAGATGACGTGGGGAATATTGGGTCATTGGGTTCGACGATTCAATTGAAGATGAAGTTTGGCAAGTGGGAGGGAAACACTTGTGTATCTTAATTTTGGAAATTCGATGTAATAGGGTTCGGAGAAACGTGGAATAAATGAGAACTATATAGAGCTACGATAGGATAACATTTACGCACGGGTGAATAATACCAAGAACTGGTACTCAACGGTAATGAGCTTTAATCTCTGTGCAAATTCGAAACGGCTCGAGAGGCTTAAGAGATTAATCGCTCAGTCAAGTAGATGATTATTAAGATTTGTAAATAGGAGGTACTCCAATTAGTAATTTAACAGGGCGAAATGAATGTTATGGATTATATTGGAATAATAACGAGTTTTTGCTTGTTTAAAACGATGGTGTTTGTTTGTTTTTTACATAAACAATTCACTAATTAAAGTTTTATACGAATTGTGCCGTACTCTAGCTAACTTCCATACAAGTAAATGTAATATCAATATATACATTTTGAGGTTGCCAGGAGTTTCTGAATCAATTCCAACTGTTTCGAAATTGAGGCTAAATTACATTCAAGGGATTAAGACAAATCTAACACTAAGGCTGCGCTGTGAGATGTTTCGTCTAAGTCGCAGAGAGGGAGCAGGTAGTAATCATATTATTAGACATTATTAATGACGGAAGTTATGATTAGTAATTTACCATTACAAATTTCCAGCACGATACGTATTCAACGTTCGCAAGGAAAAACTTCTTACCTTACAAACCACATTATTGATAACTCCCTTCCATCCCCAACCGAACTTCTCCGAACTTTGCCTATATCGGAATCTTCTTTGCCCATCGACCACGAACCCTCCTTTAAAAAAATTCTCAAAACAAACAATAACTATAATCCCTTCGCCATTCTCCACTCTCCTTTCATCTGACTGCAGTCGCACACAGACTGAGCAAGAGACCACCACCGCCGCTTCGGTCCGACCTGGCGGCTCTTCCACGTCTGCGGAGCCAGTTCGAAGTTTGGTTCGCGCGCGGTCGGACCACAGCGACCGCGGCGCTCTGCTCGAATTCCCGCTTAATTCGCCTCAAGGAGCCAGCGAGCGAGCTCGCCAGTCAAGTTTGCCCCGTCGCCGAGAGGATTGGACTAGGCGCGTTCGCGTCACGGGCTAAGCTAATTTTACGATTTGTCGAAGGAGGCGCAAGCGCGCGTGTTGGCAGAGAGGTGCTGGCGTATCGCGAGCGGCTGGAATTAATGGTCGATTCAAGATGCGAGAGAAACGCTGCCTGAATTAATGCTGCAGAGATGGTTGCGGGGTAAGGGTGAAGGGTGTGAATGGAGTTTCGGAGGGAGGTTTGGTTACGAGTGTTTTTAAGGGAAAGGAGTAAAGAGTATGACGAAAATGAGTAGAAGGTGTTTTAAGGGATAAATATTGTTATAGAAATTTAATAGAAGTATACTCTTCTTTTGACCTCCTAATACACAGGAAAAAATGATTGGTTACGGTTACCAATTAATTGATAAAAATATCCCATCTATTCAGAATTACTAAGATAAACCAATAAAATAATTACCACAACCAAGTTATTGAATACCGCAACTATTTTATTGGTTTATCTGTGTTATTTCAGTGGTTAACAAATGGGACATTTTTACCAATTAGTTAGTAACCGTAATCAATCATTTTTCTCCGTTAAAGTGGAAATCATTTATTGTTATACGAATAAGAGGATCAATTACCTTTCATAATCAATAAAAACAAGTGGTATTGCGTTCTTTTCTTTCATCTATTGGACAACTTCAACAAGCTCAGTAATTCTCATAATGCCATAATAGTGTCAAAATAAAGATGTCAGAAGATCTATCAACTTACTCAAAACAAACAAAATGCGTCAATTCAATCTCTCTCTCTCTCTCTCTCTCCCTCTCTTAAATCCAGTAAATTTCTAATTCGCCTAATCATTTTACAGCGCAGCTTAGTCCCCTCTAATAACTAAAGCAGCGAGATAAAGCAGTCTTACTTAATTAGGGCACTTTCAGCCTCAGCTCCTCGCATATATCGTCTCGTTTCTATTATTTATATATAAAGTACACAGTAATAAGACACAAAGCGCACGCGCGCCTCTCTTTCTCCTCTCCGTCATTCCCCTCTCTTCCTCTGTATGTTGACTCAGTCGCGAAAAAAACTTTTTAATTTCAACGTTCTTTAACCCTCTAAAAAACAGTAATTACAAAGGAGGTCGTCGCCGCTGTCACCACCACCGTCGACAACGCCGACGAGATACAAAAAAAAGGAACGTGAGAGAGAGACAGAGAGAAGAGACACAGATAGAGAGGCACCGCGGAAGGGAAGAAAATATCACAAAGCACTTTGCCGACCTAACGAGATTCGACTTTGGTGGACTTAATGAGATCCATCCGACTAACAAACTATAAAAATTCCATCGTCGCGCCGGGCGAGGTAAGCCGAAACAGACAGCGAGGGAGACGAAAAAAAGAGATAACGCTACCAGACAAAGGGATAGTCGCGAGAGGGGAGGAAAAAAGGGCGCGACAAAGGTTTTTTCCTCTTGGAATCGCAAAGTTTATGAAAAAACTTGTTGAATGTTTTTCAGAGGCTGCGGCAGGATAAGCGGTTTTCGACGTCTGGTTGACGTTGCAATTTCGCAAATTGATAAACAAAAGCATTAATATTGTCCCGGAGTTGCGTAAAAATTGACTTACTCAAATGATGAATGAGGAAATACAATACGTTTGGTGGTGTTGCGGTTGGAATAAAGTTACAAAGGATGTAACGTAATTTATCAGAGTAAAGAGAAAATCGCATTATATGATGAGAAATAGGACGGTATAATGCATTAAAAATAAAATAATATCTCACGAAATTTTCCGTTTTCATCTAAAGTTTTACATTTAAAAAGCAAACTTTTGCCACCCTCTAATTTAGTATAATTTAATTAGACTCCAACTAGGCTACTTCAAAAAAAGCGCTACAATAAAATCCGAGAAAAAAAAAACCTCTTATCACGTCCACATCCCACATAAGTAATCCGGCAAATCCTCTCGACTACCAGTCCGCAATCAGCCCCAAAACCCCGCGCGAAACGATCCCATCTCTCTCACCTCGCGCCTTAACCAGCAGGCTAATTCCCGCGGAAAAAGAAGTTTCGCGACGAAAAAAGCGGCAGCGGCAGCAGCAGCGCTAGCTTCGAGCCCGGGGGCACCGGACCTCTCTCTCTCCGCGAGCGAGCTCGAGTGGCTTTGTGAGGGAAGAATGGCCGGGGCTAAAGCACTCGGCCTGAAATATGGGTTACCGAGTTAAGGGGCTCGCTCGCGCAGTACTCGACGATACCTGCGCGAGCGAGCGCGCCCAACTAGTAGTGGCTCTCTCTCTCTCTCTCTCTCTCTCTCTCTCTCACTGCTGGGTAGAAAGACGAGATTTTGCGCGAGCGAGTGCCGGGCTTCTCTATGTCTGGGCGCGGATTTTTCATTTGCTTTTCCTTTTTTCGGCAGAGTCTTGTGTTCTCTCGTCGTCCTTTGCGAGCAGGCGAAGGGTTCAGGTAGGCCCGCGTTAAAGTGACTCCTTTGCCGAGGCTTCGACGCGGAAATTTCTCCTTGCACCGAGCAGGAGGTACTTTTGTAACGGGGAAGAGGATGGAAGGGCGAATTTCGCGTCTTTGAGTTCGATATGTGTGTGGGTACATGAGAGAGGTTTAAGTTTTTGCGGACCCTTTGTCCGAGGTGTATATTGTAGCGTATAGCTTGTTATTTTATAAGATACGTGAAACGGAAATAATTCTTTGATGTTATTGTACAACAGTTTTTCGATAGATGTAGAATTCAACTCACCCTATTGTGGTATTGGTGAGTGGCAGAAAGGATGTGAAACTTACCTGTAAAGAGAAAAAACATACTTATTAAGAATATGAAATATATTTTAAACCATATAAATATAATATATATAAAAATATTCTGAACAATTTAACATTAAAAACGAATTTTTTAACATTAAAAACGAATATTTCGAACAAGACTGATATAATATTTCCACGATATTGAAATTTTCTGATTGAAGAGAAGTTTGGAACTTTATTTTAAGAGTTATTTGCAGTAAACCTATATCAGTAGAAATAGACAGATGTAGTAGGACGTGTTCTCTTGACAAACTTTGCCGAAATATATCCAATTTTCTCTATATATTTCCCGAATAAAATTTTTATTAAAAAGTGAATTTTAAGCGTTTATTTAGATACAAAATGACCTTTAAAATTCGCTGTCAATCTCGAAAACAATCTATCTATCACTTCAACACGAAAATACATCGCACATCGAACTCGTCACCTACAAAACTATTTCTCCCCCCTCCCAAACCAAATCAACAAACCCATCTCCAAAAACTCACCATAAAACCCTCCGCCACCCTACTTCCAACCAAAACTGCCGGCTACACCGGCTCGTTCCATCCGCATCCATTTCCCTTCCCCCTTCCATTCTCGCTCTCGATCACGACCCGACACGCGTCCAAAGGGCCACGCGCGTTCGCCTTTTACGGCCTCTATGCGTCGCTCGCGAGCCGAACACGGGATCGTACATCGCAGATCCTCTCTCTCTCTCTCTCCCTGTCCATATACGATCGCTGTCGCCGCATCACAATACGCACTTGACGGCCAGCCGACCCCGCGCGCGAATTCAATTATCAGGCGCGAGCGCAGCCGAGCCCATTCAATTAACCCGAAATCAATTAAAATTTATGTGCCCTCGTAAAAGTTAACGATTCGAGGCGGGGGTGGAGTGGGGGTGGAGGACAGGGTTGTATACATGGTGTGAGAGGGCTGGTTTAAGGAGATGACGCCTTAAAGGGTTGACGTTTATGGGGTGAGATGCTGATGGGGAATAAGCGGGGCGTTAGATGGAGGAAATGTGATTTTTGGAGGGTGGCAAGTGGGAAGGGAGGGTGAGGCTGGATTAATAGTGGCGTGGGGGAGTGTTTGTCGAATGATTGGGTTAACGGATATACATTGAGTATGAGGTTGAGTGTATTAACGGTGATTGAATGTTTGGCAAAAAATTTATTGCGGAGGTTTGGGAAAATGAAGTTTGAGCTAAAAGCTGCTGGAGGAAAATTGAATTCGAGCATTAAAAAAATATAAAGCTTTTATTATCGTTGAAAAATTTATCGTTTGTCTATTAAAAGGAATGGGAATTTAATAAAGAATAGTTGTTGTAAATTTTGAAAAATATCGACAAATGTCGTTATCAAAATTGTAGAAATACAAAATGGAAATTTTTTTGCGAAATTCGACGACAAAGTGTGAAAAAATATAGCTTTTTCATAAATATGTTTTTCGGTGACCTGGAATTCGAAATAAACCTTTGATCAAGTGTTCAATAAAAATGTAAAAATAGCTAATCTATGATATAAATTTTTTATATTAAAAAAACAAAAATCTTACAGGCTGCGTAATATTTATTTCACCTTCAAAAAGTACGAGCTGAACATACAGAAATAATTTCAAAAATTGTCATTTCCATTGTCCTCAAAGGATAAAAAATGGCGAGTTATTAAAATTTAAATGAAAAATGCAAAGGTATATATATTTACACAGCATCAGCGCATACTGCGCGTTTCATGACAAAAAAAAACTAAAAAAAAATATCGCTTTTTCATAGCAGCTTAAGTTTATGCGACCTAAATCTTCTTAAAAGATGATTTTGAAAGTCATCGCCCGAGATATATTAAAATGCAATTTATATTTTTCCGATCCCCCGGTGATACATAATGGAGTCACGCGCAGAGTCTCGCGCCGCGGTAAATAATTGAATTTATTACGGGACGAGCCCACCAATTTTATCAGAAAATGAAAACGCCCGTCGAAGTTTATTAACATGACAACGTCATTTTGCAACGCGTCGCTGACTAATTGTATAAATTAAATACCAGACGCACAAGTGCCAGTTACATAAATACAATTATTCCGTTACATAAACATATCGAACGTCATTTCCCCAAATTAGTTCAACTTTCCACCGTATCGCGCGCGCGCGTAGCTCAATAATATTTCCAGGCCTTTCCCCGCGTAGGAGATAATTAATTAACACCATCAGGCTCGCACGACGCGCTGCAATTTGGAAGCCGAAAAATTACGTCGTTTAATAACACAGGACGAAGGACGGATAGAAGGAAGGGAAAAAAATTCTTACCCCGACACACAGCCCGTATAAGCACAATAAATGTTTAAAGCCCCGTAAAAAGTTCACGCCCGTATATAACCGGGCGTTTTACTGTCGAATAAAAAGCCTTTTCCTCGCGACCCACGCCGCAAAGGTAAAAAACTGCAAGTGACATAACCGATCGAATTCGCGCGCGCTCTGGGGAGAAAGAATTCGACTCTTCCATACGTCGAATGAAAATTGCCTCGAATAAAAAAAGCGAGCTGGTGGAGGAAGAAGAGAAGTGCAATGACGAGTAACCGAGTGCCCTTAAAAAGACGCAGGGGAGAAAAAAATGCCAGGGCGATTGTGGGTATATGAAATTTGCCGCGCAAGGGCGCGATGTCGAGTGTGCACTATTTCATCCGCGGCCGCGGCGTGGGGAAAAAAGCAGACAACGCAATAAAGAGCGAGAGAAAAATATACACACACACACACACACACCGCGAAAGGGGTGGGAAAAACCCATAACCTGCTGCTTCGGTACGTGACCGTGCATACGAAGAAGACAGAGAGAGAGGGCGCGGAAATAAAATGAGTGCAACGATAAAAGAGAGGGGAATGGAGAGCGAGCTGAGTAAAGCGGAGCGCGTTTTTTCGCGAGCTCCAATGGGAAAAATTTCATTTTTGGGCTTGATATTTATTTTTTTTTCGCTGAAGCGTTATTTTTTACGAGAAAGAGAGAGTCAACTCCATGAAAGTCGTAATTGCAATTTGACTTTTGTATTCGGGAATTAAAATACAATGTAAATTTTTTGCAATAAAATTTTTAATTAAAATTTATTTCGTTATATATTAAAATTATTTCTATTTGGTATTGTATTTTTATGCGAAGCTTTGCACGACAATGTCGGAGTCAATATGAATTAAACATTTTTAATTCAAATTTTATTATAAATAAAGTCTTGTCGACATATGAAATGAAATTCAAGTGAATAATATCATTTTTGAAAATACCTTTTAATTCTAATAGTTATCTATGAAAATTCAACAAATCGTCAACCACCCAACCACGATCTAAAATCCTATACCCCCGAAAAAAAGAAAAAAAAATAATCACAGTTCCAACCTCACTCCCCCTCCACAGACGCCCGTCTGAAGAGCACAGCCAACAGAGCGTCTCCTCCCTCTCGAAAAAATCCCTGCGCGCGCTCATACACTTTTGTTTACCACTACGCGCGATCGCCAGGAGAGAACGGCACCTGCCTGGGAATAACGAGATAACACGGCCCACGACTGGGCATTTTAATTGCGGGTAATATCGTAAAAGCACGCGACCGTGCGCGATTGCACGAAATTTACGGCACATTGCCAGCGCATTGACTAGGCGTATGGTTTTCCTATTTCACATGTATATATATATACGTGTGCGCCGGAGCAGTTGTTTCCTGTACGGGGTCCATAAGTCAGCGCTTTATGAAGATATCAAGGTGTTTTTATAGCTGACCCCAGGGCGACGGTTGATTGACCGTTTGTTATTGATTAGAAGAGAGAGCGGTTGGGTTGATTAAGCGCGCTGTGTATACGACTGGATTTTGGAATTTCGCAGGGGGCCAAAGGTAGTAATTCGGGAGTGAATAGAGAATGAATAGTCGATGCATATTTGAAATAGTCGATTGGGAGGAGATTTGTAGTCACGGAAATCGTTCCGACCATCTGTACCGATATTACTGTTGTTTTATTATTTAGGAAACGTAGTTCAATCAATTGAATCCAAAACCACTGTGCCTATATTTGAAGATTATTAGAATTCCTAATTCAATCGATTAAAATGTAACTCTTTACTAAAAATAAAACTCGAACTACCTTTTAATATCAAAATACCCATAAACTCTCTACCTACCCATCCTCGACTATCAACGAAACACTCTTCTTCACCTCGTAACATTAGATATTCATTCAAATGCAATTGGCAATCGAGCAATACAGTCCATCATCGCAGATGGATCGCATCCCCTTCCTCTCCGAGTCGTCCACCCACTTCTCTCCCTCCGCTAAGTAAGTAGAGTCGTTTAGATTTATTGTCGATTCGACGGGAATGGCTTTTAAAGTTGTTAGGCGCTGCTACGCGCGTTAACTGCGGAGAGAAATACCCCAGCTTCTCGAAACTTTTCAGCGCGAGTGCTACATGGAAAGTGACTCGCGCGCAGGACCTTATTACTGTAAATCTTAAGCGCGGCGGTGGTGCCCTGCAATTATGTAGCTCAGGAGCGGGAAGAAGGTTACACAATGGGAACGGCGATTGCTACGTCATTGTAACTCGTCCCGCGAGTTGGAATTGTTCTTTAAGAAGTATATGTAGTGTGCCTGACAATGGCGAGTTGATGTGTCTACGGCAAGTTTAAATGAACGCCATCAAGGCGCTTCTTGAGATGGGAATGTATATATATGAGCTGTTCCATTACGAATGCAACAGAGGCTGTCATCGAATCTTGAGTCCAACCATCGCTCACTCCACTCGTTCTACCGATACAATAAACCACCCATCAGTTCTTTATCTTGGCGTTCCTTTGATCCGCGTGACATATATCGCGCGACACAAATCTCGTTTGGAATTTTTCATTTCCTCCGGCGCCGTTTCTATCCACCGGCTACCACCGCGCGTTCGATTTCTCCACGATGCGAGACTGAGTTACGACGCCGCGGTGGCGATAACTCGCGCGACGATTCCGCGAGAAAGATGGCAAGTGAGCTTGACGATAAAAGATCTATATACGGCGTTTGAACGTTCGAAATCATGAATATCGTAGGTATAAATATAAGTGTGATAAAGCGTTAAGTTTTAAAGGAGTGGCATCATAAAGTGTAAAATGTGTCAATAAAAGTCCGTTCGTTTCTCTCAATTATTACGAGGAATGTATATGTGTGGAAGGTGTCTGCACTGCGAATGCAAAGATGTGAAATATTGATCGCGAGCTGCAGAGGGTAAATAATTAAGCAGTATGTAATATTTGCACACGTCAGTAAAGTATAAGTTACGTTGGTTCAGCGACTTTATTTACGTATGTGCTTTGCACGATGGGGCTGCTTTATTCATGCGAATTTCAAATACACTTTTGACGAGGAAATACGTGAAAAAGCATCGCTTCTAAATTATGCTACTACATTTAAATATACAATATGCTATATATATTATTGCACGTAGCATCATAATAATATGTAATCTTCTATTTCATAAACCACTAAAATTGACTACATTTCGCAACTCTCAACTCCAAAAAAGGCCATCCGACTCAGCATTAAACCACCGACAGCATCTAATCTCCGCCACCCCATCCTGAACATACCGCCGAATCTCGAATCTACCAGACAGCCAAGTAGCAGCCGACGATCGGCGCGGCCGATAACCGAGGAAGCCAAAGGCTCGCCCTCGCTAGCAGATAAACTTCGCTTTGACCCTTTCAGCCCGCATAAATCGTCGTGGCGGGGTGGCGATTCGTGCAAATCCACGCGCAACAGCTGCGAGGCGAACGCTTGCCAAGGGCTTGCCAATCAATTAACATAAACGGTTTGGCGAGAGCTTTAACGGGGAGATGTGTATCAGGCCAGAGTTGGCTCTTTTCTGGATTTAGTTGTAGGATGTTAGGAGTATGTTTTCTATCGTAGAAGAAATAATGGTTGTAGATGAAAGTAGTAGGGGATTCTGGTTTTTGTTTGGTTGAATAAAATTTCTCTAAATTCATTTTAATGCCACTTTTAATTACGAATGAAGGGCTGGAGAGTTTAAGATGAAAGTAGAATAAGTATAAGGAATAAGTTGGGAGATCCATTAAACGAATGAAGATAGATTAAGATAAAACGAGATTATAAAAATCCTCGATAAATCTTAGAAGACGTTGGCTAAATTAAATATTCTTTTATAAAAGAGTCACCTTTTAAAAAGACTTTTTTAATGAAAAGTATAATTAGGATTTATGTATGTGGATGAAACTGTGAATGTTAAGGTTTCATTATTTATTTTATCATATTCAAGGCAAATATTAAAAGATGCCATAAATCTATCCACGTGAAATTATCAACAAAAGCCAAGTAGATTAAACAATATCAAATCTACCTCGGTATTCATTTCACCTTTTCTACTTTTTTGCCCCCAAACTTCACAACAACGGACGATTGCTTTTCTTTTTTTTTCTCTCCCTCGACTCAGCACAACGGCGAAACGAAGAATAGAACGACAATAATCGGCCCAGCCGACGAAACCTCGATATTTCGCGCTTCTTTATCTCCCCCGGGAGATATATAAATGTATTTTGCAGCTCTTTGTGTCTACGTGGCGCAAATTTTTTTCTCGCCACCACGCCCGCCCCCGCTGCTTCTTTTGCGAAACATGATTTACTGCGCATTCTCTTTCCGTAATAAAGAAGTGATATATGAATTGAATTGGGGAATCCCTCTTCCCCCCATTCAACTATAATTTCAATTCGTTGCCTGTAAGCAATTGAATTCCACCCAGTGTATAACAAAATAAATAAAAAACTTGATTTATTTATATTCATTGTAAATAACAAACTATTAAAATATTTCGCACCTTATTTATACCTCCACACCTCGTCTCAAGATCGACGCAATTACCCAAATGGCTCTACACGAAGGCCTCTCCTCGATAAACAAAGCAACATCGCACTTCTCCCGTGCACACTCGAAGCGCGCGGCAAAATCCTCCTCGCGCTGATCATTAGTACCTTCGAAAAAACGAAAGCCACGGCTAAGTAATTACGCGGTAATTACGCCGGCAATTAAATAAGATCGCATAATAAACCCACCCTCGCCTTATGAAAAGCGAGCTGAATGGCCGCCGCCGCCCCTGCCGCGGAGAAAAAGCTGCGAGATAGAAGGGGGTAGGGATTCCTTTTTCGTGCGTTAACCAAGCCGCTGGTAATTCCCGCTCGCGCAAGCGCGTTGAAAAAGTAGGCCACGCGGCGAGCCAGCCAATTTATCTCTCGAGCGAGAGAAAGCCGCGCAAGACAAACGAAGTGGGCTCGACTTTTTTACTCGAGAGAGCGCGAGGATGTGTTTGATGAAAATGATGATTGCGAGGGAGAGAGCGGGTAGGAGCGATGGATTTTCATTGAGGTTTTTAAGTGTAGCACGAGAGACACTTGAATTTTTTCGCCGATTCGCACACAGCTCTGTGCCTTGTTAGACTTTGGGGCTGGTTTTTTATTTACCGCTGGAATGCATTTACGAGGTACCGTATTTTTAGCGGGTTTCTTTCTTTTAGAAGACACTTGGTTAATGTGAAACGAAGGACGTGAAAATATATACATTTATTTCGTAAAATTTCATCCTCGCAATTCACAAAAGAATATAATGCACTTTTTTCTAATTTTAATGACTGCTCTCGTCAAGGTTCACTCTCTCTCGTGCCTCACTCCACTTCTTGTTAACGCGCTTGTAATGAAATTTTCACAAAAACTCTCGGATATAATGAAGTTTAACGAGTAGACCAATTTTTGTTAATTTTCCGAGCGCGCATTATATGCCGCCGGTTAATTAGTCTTCCGAAAAAATTTTTCAAGGATTTACGGTACGTCTCTCGTTTTTAACGGCAAATATAATACGACTTTTTGAAGTGCTCCGAGGTTCGCGAAAATTTTCCCTTTCTCAAAAGTTCTTTGAACCCCGTAACCCCCCCGGTACAATGAAAATTAGCCCCTAGAGGGGATAGCGAGAAATACTGCTCAAACGCAGCATATTTTTTTTTAAATGCATTCAGCGAAGTTTTCACTGTGTGCATTGACACAATAAGTCGTTTTCACAGGGTATTTCTAAAAGTTGAACATCGCAAAGTCTAGTTATTAAATTTGTACAAAAGCGCGTCGACACAATGCTTATTGTTATTAGACCGCGACAGTATATATCCATCGAATTCGCGCTAAAGCCTTCTCTAAATATAACCATTGTAAAATTTACATCAATGATAAATTTATAACTCTCGAGTTGTTATTTCGTAAACGATATTCCAAAGCTAATTCATCTCGGTGGGTAAACACAATACGCCCCTCTTGAAAACTGCAGCGTCACTTCTGTTTTTCGAAACTTCGGGGGAAGTGGATAATGAAGAAACGAAATCAGAGTCAACACTCATTTGGATGAAGCTCTCTTTGCCAGTCGACGATTAATCAAATAAAACGATACCCCCGGGCACATCGCTCATCCCTCTTCCATTCCAATTAACTCATATTAATCGTGCCCCTCGATCAATCGCTACTGCGAAATAATATAGCTATTCCACGAAAGAGTAACGAAACATAGTAAAATGTGTCGGATGCAAAAGACGGTGCAACCCAATTACACAGTGCTGACGTTGGAAACCTTACATCACGCCACTCCACTGCTGTTGTTACGCTACAGAATTATGTATATTTCTGGGTAAGGCGAAGACGTCTATTGTTTCCTCGCGATTTTCGAGCCTCTGTACAAAAGGGGTTTGTTAGAATCGCACTCGCGGACTAATTGCAGCGACTAATTAAGGAGGCGTTAGAGCCGAGATTTCAGGCGCGCACACGCGAGACACAGTGACAATGACGAACTTTTTGAATGCTGCTGCTTCTGCTGCAAGGTCGACGCGCTTCTTCACAAGACACAGAGTGTGATGCGCGCAAGTGGAGCGGAAAAGAAAATGGGTCACGGATAGAGCGTTTAAAGGTATCGTCGTCATCTTTTTAATGAATTTTTAGTGGAGAAGGTTAAAGGTCAAAACGGCATATACTTTAATTATATTCCATTTAATAATAAAATTGATTTATAAGGTGTCCAGGCTGGCAATCTAGGTTTGCTCATATTTACTTTATGACATGTTTGATGGGTGAGTATATAACAATCTTATTTCAGATAATAACACTCCTAATGCATTAAAACAAAGAAAAAACATTCATTGATCCCACCAAAACCTTATAAAGCTACTATACCAACGACTTCCATCACCCCGACTCTCCAGCCATCGAAAAGTCCTCCCATCAGCAAACAGTTGCATCGACACTATCCCCTCCCCCATCCCTCGGCAACAAATCATTTTCTTTGCCCTTCGCGCACTTCTCGACTTTTTCGCGCTCTCACGACGGACAGCTAAAACACATCCGTAGCGCTTTATCAAGAAGCCCAGCTCTTCTCTTTCTCTCTGCCCTCTTTGCCCGCCCCATCCATCCATTTCGCCGTTATATATAGCGCGTCGCCGGACGCGGTTTGACGGACGCGGCGGCCGCCGCCATCCATTTTCCCTACAAACGCAATCTCAGCTGGCCAAGACGAAGGACAGATTTTTTGCGACGACGAAGACGTCGCCGTCGTCCGTTATTTACCCCTTCTTCGATGTGCTGCTCTTAGCCTTTTCATCGGTGCTGCTTCCTCGTCCGGCGGGGGGCTTTGAAAGCTTTTTAACTTGAGAAGATGGAGGTGGAAGGGTGGCTATTAGCGATATTAAAATTAAATTTGTTAAAAGGGGGTGCCTGGATTGCGAGTGGACGAATGTAAGGGTGGTTGAATTAATAAAAGAAATGTTTTCAGAAGTTTATTATGTAATAAAGATAAATGTTGTGAAATATTGCCGTGTAAAACAGTGTGATGTATTTAATTAGGGATTGAAAGCATACGATTATCATGGTAAAAATAAACTTTTCCAGTGTATTGTCCAACTTCAAGCAGCAAATTTAATTCCACGCTTAATACTATATCCCCGCGTATAAACTAACGAAAACATTAGCGTTTACGCTCGCTAACTTCACGCGGTTGATTAAACAAACTCTAAGGCGCAGTTACAACGATGGCGGATAGCCTTCCTGAAACACAACTCGCCGAACAAAAACAACGACACTCTAATCATCCACGTTCTTCTACCAACAATTCAATCTCGGAATGAGACGGGGATACTGAAAAAGCTCTTCTCTTGGTAGCGTGTTTGTCGCGGGAAAGACGATATCCGCGCAGGAGAGACGCTGTCTGACTGACGCGAGAAAGGATTGATCCCGAAGACACGGGAAGCCCCGGCTCGATTTCCTTCTCTTCCTGCTCTCTCTCTCTCTCTCTCTCCCACACGCGTGGGAAACGATGCGTCACTGTCGTCGCGTCGAGCTCGCTCGCTCCAGCTCGCTCTCAATCGACGGCTCATTCGATTATCCGCGCGCTATCGCGTTCCCCCGCGTGTTTCCGATTTGTGGAGAGGGAGGGAGGGAGAGAGGTGACGCGAGATGCATTTTGAAATGTTTGCAAACGTTGTGATGGCTGGCTCGGGAAAACGTTGGTTTTGCGGCAGCAAGAGTTTGGAGAGCGGTGAGTGGTGCACGTGATGGATTACGCCTTGTTTATGTGTATATTGGGTGATATTTTTGTATTTTCATCGATGTAACTGTGTAACTAGTAGGCGAGGTGTGAATGGAAGTGTACATGGTTTTATATTGAAAATATTCGTGAAGTATCCCCAGGAAAATACGAGAAGCGAAAAATCAGTAGTAAACTCTAATTTGGTCAGACACGGCGAAGCTTGCTCTCATGATGTTTATCACATTTATCTTATTTATGCTGAGTAATTATAAAGTAACTGAGTTGTTATGCAGGATACTCATTAAATATAGTCGCCCTCGAACGAAACATATTTTTCCCATTACATAAAGCAAAATTAATAATAAACATCTCATTACTAAAATCTCTTAGAATTTACACAACCAAAGTTATCTCCATATTATTATTATTATTATTATTATATTAACCTAACCTGCACAACCCCAGCAAATTTTATAACCGAAATCCCCAGTACCGTTATTCACATTCGCCGCGGAGAAGAAGCGAGGAAAGGTTCGACGACCGCGAACCGCGTGGGGCGGAGCGGAGCGGCTAATTAACCCTCTCCGGGAAAGTGCACGACTAATTTGCTTGCCAGTCGCACCGAAAGATCGGTAATGGCTCGAGATTGTTGCACAACACGCGGAGCGGACGACGACTGATGGGCGCACGAGCGGAGGCAGCGCGCGTTCCGTGTTTCTAGTGAAAATTTAAAATAGTTCGAGACGCGAAGGGGGTGGAGTTGTTCGGAAATGGATTTTCAGCTGAATTGTTTAGAAAGAGATTTTTTGCGTGTTGGAAGTGAAAGAGTGTTGAAGTTTGTTTTGTAATGAGAAGAATGTGTCTTATGGGCTAATGGAAAAGAGTATTAACGAAATAATAATAGCGAAGGATTGAATTACCTGTTAACTATGTTTAATTATAAAATAACATGTAACAATTACGAATTGAAAAAAGAATCTCCAACAATATAGGAACGTTAACAACTCTATTACAGCTGTGATATGAAGACATAACGCAGCGTTTAATATATATCATACCACACCTAACGAAGCCCATAATACGTTCGATCCATAAACTCCCCAACCTCATAAACCAAAATTTTTTGCCCCCGCAAACAAACACTTTACGCGGAACTCCCGAAATTCCGTATCCACGTCAAGTCCGCAAAACAGCCCAACTTCCGGAACTCCGGGGCGACTTCGATCCCTTGCCCGTCCGTCCGACCGACGCGAAACGCCCCCCCGTAGTAGTTGTAATACTCCCCCTCCCCAACCCCTCGTTTCGTTCTCTCTCCTACTTCAGAAAGCGATGCACAGCAGCTCCTGTACCTGGCACGCGCGCCTGCACTTGGCACCAACTCGACTCTATATGTATATACATACGTGTATACACCTACAAGCGGCGGGGTCGTCGTAATTGCGGCGCGATTGATTATGGAAAAAGGCCGGAAAATTCAGTGCGCACGTGTTGCGTTAATAGACGACGATTACCAGCTCGGGCAAGTCGCCTACCCATCCGAGGGAGAGGGGATGGTAATTGCCGGTGGAGGTGGAGGAGTGGCGCGCATCGTTTTGCGATATTCCGATTTTTACGAGCGGAAGTCGGCCGGAGGAGGAGTTTGCGAGCGTATTGTTATTGCCGGGGAGGCACACGAGAGGAAGGAGGAAGAGTGTTTGGGAATTCGGTGGACCGATATCGAGAGCTAGTTATTTTATGAGATATGGCTTGGCAGGATGTTTGGTCTGTGTGATATTGCTGGAAAAACAAAATGAAATGTGAGAGCTGGTGTTTATTTCAGCAGTAAGAACATGAATTTAAGGGTAATTCTGGGGTCGCGCGTCTGACCAGTTACTGGTATTACTACTTAAATGTTTCTGTGGTTTAAAGTCATCATATAAAATTGTTTTATAAAATATAGATAACAGTTTAGCAATGTATTTACAATAAGTAAGAAGTATTTATTGTTAAAGTAAATTTTTAAGAACGTGAATGAAAACTAAATTATGTTATTCGAAATTCTCATCAACCTACGAATATCTGGTTATTTTAATAATAAAATTACCAATAATCATTCGATCATAAGATTAATATTTCCCAAAACAATGAGTTACAAAAGATTTTAAAATATCCCTTAACAACCTAATCGCAATGAATACAATACTTTTAACCCCACCCTTCCCCCTAATTCAATTCCACCCCTGTAAACGCATTTAATATACCAAACCGCACGAAAAATTCCATCCGCGAAATACCACCCAGACGGAATTGATTATCGGCGAAACGGGGCACTGGATGTGAAAAAACAAAACGAAACAGCCGGCGCGCGTGCGCAAGCCACTGAAAAATCAGCGTTACTGCACGTGTTGCGTTAATCGACTGCGATTATCCGCTCGCCCGGAGAGATAAAAATGAACCGGCGGATGAAATCGCCGCCACTGCTCGCGCGCGCTTAATTGCACGACCGAGAAACTCCGAGAAAATTAAATCAGTCGTAACAGGCCGCCGAGTTTTGCAAGACACGCGAGCGCGTCAATTTTTTTTTCCTTTCCCTTCCATTTTTTCTTTTGTGAAATGCGTAAAAATATATAATTTCGGGACGCGTCGAGGAGGAAGATTTTTTTGCCGGCAGCGCCACGCTCGGTTGAGCAGTTCGCGCTTGATAAAAAAATTTTACGACTTTTAATTAGACAGTAATTTTTTTAGGCCCGAATAAAAATTAAAAATACGAAACTTGTTTTTTTATTCGTTCACTTTGACGCGGGATGCGTGCGAGAGCGCGTTTGTTTTTTTTAGGAGGGAGGAACGGAGCTTCCTCAAAATTACTTAAAGCAAATGCCAGCCGATGAATATGCATGAACTGAAAAAGAAGTTACATATTTTCCGAGTTGAAAGAATTTTCCTAAAACATAATTTGAATAAAACTTCGAGCTGCAGGACATAAAAGTTTCTGCGAGCTCTCTTCACCGAGAGGTAATTCAATTGCAAGGAGTGTTCATTAAATTTAGCACACTATAATTCTTTAATGCCTCGAAACGCTGAGTATAAACGACGATAGATGCATCGGGTCGCGAGTGATATTAAACGTCCTATTGATTTTTATTGGCCAGGCTGCAAATAGAACTGTCTATTAGTGATTCTATCTGGACGAAGCGACTGGACATCGCGGGTGAAATAGTCTTTCTCCTATCGATCCCGGTCGCGGTTATTTTTAAAAGTTTTCGTCCCAGCATCCATAAGACAAAAAATATCTCGCGTTTGAGATCCCGCTGGAGAGTAAGAAGCACTTTTCGCGCCCCAATTCAAGCGAGAAATCACCTTCGGCAAAAATGTTTATTCTTACATTTTACTTTGAAAATTGCGTATCGATTAATACGAAATACGATCGTATAATGTTAATATTCTTCCTCCACTCATTATTAATACTTTAAACAATTTCACGATAAGCGTTTTCATATATTCTTTTCTACTCCATTGCGTATCTCGATCGCGCGGTTTAAATTTTTTCCAGGAAACTTATTACGCCGCAGGTCAAACCTGTTAGCGGCCCAGAAAAATCAGCATTTTTTTTCGTCCCCTCGGGCTCTTACCAACCACTACTACTCGACGTAAAAAAATTAACTCATCAATAAGACCGATCGATCTATCGAACGCAACGAACAAAAAAAAAGGGAACAAGCAAGCAAGCCCGTATATATAGTAATCACTCAAAAGCCAAAAGTCCTCTCACAGTTTCCATTCGCACAATGGAAAACGCGCTAATAAAACATAAAACTGCCGAGCACAGCCGCACGACGACGGGAGAGAATTAGAAAGACCGACACGGAGCAGAGAACTCGGCTAAAAGCCGAGCCAATCCGCGGAGCATAACGAGGACAAGAAGCGCGCGCTTACGTCCCATTCGTCGGACAACATATCTCTCTCTCTCTCTTGCGCACCGAACGTCCGACAATGCAGCTGCTGCGGCGGCCGCCCCTAATACGAAAATTCCACAGAGAAATTTAAATAAAGTGGCGAGTTTAGCCGAGGCATTCGCTCCGGGGCAAGCGAGAGAGAGAGAAAGATAGAGACTCCGTTGGGAATTCCCCCCGCGGCGCGGGACGGAGATAGAGATGGTTATGGAGCGAGAGAGAGAAAGATCGGTGGACGAGCTCTCTGCCGCTCGTACGAAGATAAATAGATCGACGCGCTGCGCGCTTTTGTATCCCCCCGTTATTTTATTTTATTTTTTTTCAAGAGAGACAGGGGTTGGAATTTAGCCGCGTGTTTAGACGAGATTTCCGCCGGTGGTTTTTCACGCTCGAAATGAGCCGCGCGCGCGCGGTAGGAGTGTTTTTGGATTTAATTAAAATTGAATTAGAATGCTGATGGTCGAGTGAAATTCCCGGATTTTCCCCGGTGTGCGAGCGAGCGAGCGAGCGAATGGAGATTTATTCGGTATGGGCAGAGAACAGCGGCTGTTTTGGTTTTCAATCGTGCACACGCGATCCTTGCTGCGGAGAGCGAATATTCGAGCGAAACAGTCGGTCGAATATAGTAGCGCGGAGTAATTAAATAGTTCTGGTATTAAGTGGAAGGGGAGGAGGAGGTATTTTTAGGAATAATCGCTTGATTTTCGGTTTTATTTCTTCGTTAGCTTTTCCAACGGTATAGAGAAAATGAAATTTTGCCGTTTGAGTAGGTTTAATTGAACTTTAGGCAAATTCTGGAGAATTTGATAAACCAACTATAGCAATTTGCGTATTTATTTATTCATGGAGATGATAAAAATCATCCCGCGTAAATAGAAACCCCACTGAATAAATTTTTCAACCAATACACCCACTCGAACCCTTCGAATATCCTCTCAAAAGTACCACCAAAAATCGCACACCGGCGGCACTCAACTCCGCCCAAACGGAGCCTCCTTCCTTCCTCTCCATCTTACCCACACATCCAAAAGTATTCCCAACCTATACCGATACACGTAGGGCAGCCCTGCCCCCTCAGGGCAGTAAATACCGGCCGTGTCGTCCAGGCTCTCTCACGATGTCGGCGTCGTTGCGGCACAGTGGCACGGATAAAGCGAGGGACAAAACGGATAACGAGGGGAAGAGCCATTTGCCCGAGGAGGCATTTGCATATTAATTCTCGGCCTCTCTCGCGTGTGTGTGTGTGTGTGTGTGTGTGTGTGTGTGTATACTCTTTGCCAGCTCGGGTTATCTGCCGCTCGGCCGCCGGGATGCATTAATCGCCGCCGGTTGCGCTGACTCCGCGAGGATCGCTGATTTGCGCGGGAAAATAAACAGTCGGGTGGCTATTTATCTGCTGCGCGTGGCATGGGTTGTAGGAGAATAAAAATTGTAGTGGATTGGATTTTGTGAGCAATTTAAAATAGTTTTATAGGGGATTTTTGTGAAATCTAGAGAGAGGCAAAGGAAAGTTGTTGTTTGAGTTCGGACTGCATTAAGCGAATTGGCATTTACATGCGCGGGAAACTATCTTTCGTGTTTAAGTTTGATTCTGCGTTGCATATTTTAATTTTTAGTGGAAAGTGCGAGTGAATTTAGGGCGATGTTGACACGAATACGTTGAGGACTGCCGAGGGAATTTTGAAAGCCGGAAATGTGAAACTGTGTAGTTCATTTGGGTTAAAATACATTTCAATAAATTAGAAGTTGGGTGGAGAATCGAGTGGTATTATTACCTGAATTGTACTCTTGATAAGTTAGTTAACCAGGTTCTACCAGATTCTTGTATGGAAACAGCTCAGTCAGATTAATCGAGATCAAGACTATACAAGTTGAAAATTAAAATTCCTTTTTTATCGGTACACGGAAAAAAGAAAATTGTCGTTCGGATCTTAAGTTTGTTGTTTTTACTTATGTAAACCCGATGAGAGTACGTACGTTAATTCTACATGAGTGTTGTCATGTAAAGTGGGGTGTACAGTAAAAGCAATATTTCATGTCCGGTCACAAGAACTGACTCCAGTAACTCTAACAAGAATATCAAACGAAGATTCAACTGAATATTCAATTTCTGAACTATTCACGCTACAGTTTCGGAAGGACACCATTAAAGCCCAACTATCTTACCCAATTATTCCAAGATTCCAATTCCAGATTTTCGGTATATACATTTGCTACCAAAACAAAACCTCACCGAAAATAAAAGAGTTTACTTTATACATACCCGAAATTCTTTCAACGACCAAACTCCACATCTCACGAAGCGGGCATCGAAATTCGATGCGACTTAATCAAGATGTTTCGCGATAGCTCACGCACGCACGCGTCCCCATATGCATTGTGACGCTCTCAGTAGCTGCGCTTCGGCGTATACGCGAATTGTTGGCGCGCCACGGCACCCTTATGACGCGCTCGCCCGCGCGCTCCAAGTTTTGGCATGCGTGATTCTATTATCCAAAGTATTCATCCCCTACTCCCTTCCCCTGTACGCGCATAACTTGCCCTTGGATTTTCGGTGGGGGCAATCTTCGCGCGTCTGCAGAACAATGCAGGAGCAGCGCGCGTGAAACTATCATTTTTGAGTTAATTAGTTGGCAAACTTGTTGACGTCTTGCGCAGTTTACGTGTAATATACGCGAATGTGTGAGTTATTAGCTGCGAAACGTGATATTTTGGTTTGTAAATTACGATGGTTGATGGGGATATTTCTGAGGCGAGTGCTTTGCCGTTTTATTCTTACGATGTGCGCTGTATAAAACGCTAAGCTAAAAACACTTTTAAGTGCCATCATTTTAAAACTGTCAAGTCCAAAAGGAAAGTTTCGAGTGGCAGCGCGCGGTGCAGCGACATAAAGCGCGCAAGAGGGTAACATTTGTCCTTCGCTCAATAGCGGCTTTATACTCGGCGATTCTTTATACAGAGAAAATAATGGCTCTTACGAAAAAATCTCGTTCGCGTTGGTATGAAGTCTGCTAAAAAGAAGTATTTTGAGAAGCAAAAAATATTAAATTCAATCATTTTGTTCAGATAACCCGATATTAAAGTCATTTATCATTTATCTATATACAGAGCCTTAATATTGTCCGAACAGAATAAATCTGGCAATATTTCACAAATCTTAAGCTCTCTACGCATTTTCAGATTACAAAAACAGACTCCTCCCCGAAGGAATTTCAAAAATCTTTCCCCCCGAAGATACCACAACAACACAATACCACCTTCCGCTTTTCATATAATCCTCCTTCGTCTTCCCCCTCCCGATAAAAGATAATTTCATCGAACGCTGATTTACGAGCGGCCATAAATCCAGACCCCGGGGCTCACTCCCTCTCCCAAAAAAACAAAGAAAACAATAAACCGAAAAAGAACATAACCCGGACGATATGCGAGCGCGGAGCGATCGATTAGCCGCACGTGCGTGTATGTGCGGGTCGTCGTCGTCGAAATTTCCTCTGTCTTCATATCCCTCCTGTAAAGCACAAAGGGCAACTGTCGCGCCTCGCGCGCAGAACTGATAGCGTCGTCTGGGCCTTTGAGAAAAATTCTTCTTCCCCTCTCCCCCAGTCTCTCTATGCTTTGTGCGAACGACCGTTTTGTTGAACTTCTGTCGCCGTCGCTCCTTCCCTATGTGCATTACGCGCCCAGTTGGAGATGAAATTTTAGCGGCAAGGCGCGTGTGTGCATGGGAAATCGCTTTGTGGCGGGCGAATAATTATCGCCGCGGAAAATCGCGCCGGTTGTGGAGAGTGAGGCTATGGGGGTTAGTGTATTATGACGGATAAGGCCGGACAGAGATATAACTGCGAGTGTGGGTTACGGGGTTGGAGGATTACTGTAGTGGAAGCGCGGGTAAAGTTGATACAATGAGTGTCGGATGGTTGAGTTACTTGGGAGGTCTGAAAGAAAGTTTTAATTTAGGTGGGATGAAGGGGTTGCCGGGGAACGTCAAGATAACGTACTGGATAGAAACATTTTCGTGCTTCATTTATTATAATTTATTGATTGAAGAAAGTGAGAGAATAATATTAGAATAGCCCGTGAATTTTTTTATTAGCCTAGAAAAATAATTGATTTTAAATACACGCTTCCAACTAATAAAACAAAGTTTCACATAATATGTCTAAAATGCAATCGAAATAAAAACTTTTAACGTTGGCCTCTTAGTATCATAAATTTTTCATGTTTTTTTATTTACTCAAAGTCCCAAGATACTGACGTGCACCTAAAAATCAACATTATTTCTTCCTCAAAGCGCGAATAAACAAAATGAGATCCCCAGACTCCCTCAAACCCGCTCGAAAGTGTTCTCAGCAACCGCGTCTACGCACACACGCTTCTTCACCCCGACAGCACCTTCGGCCAATGAATTATTCGCCACTAGAACCACCTCCTCCACCTCCCAGTCGACATCGATTACCGGAAATTTGACACCCCCGAAAGTGCGCACTCTACCCGTCGCTCCTCCTCCCACCGCGAATTTATACGCGATAATTTGCATTGTAATGCGCGCACTACACACACACAGAGGATGGGTAGACACAACGGAGGTAAGGGTAATATCCCGAGCGGCAAGTTGCCGAAACTTTCGGTTTACCGAAAGCGAAACATATGCACGCACACTGGAGCGACGCCAAGCCACCGTTGGGGCTTTAAAAGCGCGCTCTCGGGATATTGTAGAGTTACCTCCCACCCCCTCGCGACATCTGTTCTTAACGTTATCTTTTCGACGGGGTATACGGGTGTGCACGCGCGCTTATGCGCTTTTCATCGGTTCTGCGTTTGTCGCGCGACGCTGCCTTGCAGACGAGATTTTCCGATGCGACGAGAGCAGCAGCAGCAGCAGCAGGAGGTGGAGGAGGAGGTGAGCGCGCTCGACGGGTTTAATGTTCGCGTGCGCCGGAGCGTGAGCCTCGATTTTTAATGTTCGCGTGCGCCGGAGCGTGAGCCTCGATTTATACGTCGCACTGCGAGAGGGAGTTCCGTTCGTTCGCTAGCTCGTGCTGGCCTCTTTTTTTTCCTGCGCGGAAAGGTAGGTGGAGAATTTTTCGTAGTTGATATAATTGAATTAACAATAGTTTTAGGGAATTGTTGTTATGGTAAGGTTTAATAATTACGGTTAATTTTTGGTTATAATTTTTTTAAGAAAAATTGAAAATCTTTTTATCATTTTATGTGATAGAATATTCATGTTCTATTAGACCATCGTTGGAGTTCCAGGAATGAAAAACATTGCGTATATTATCGTACTTGAAACTGTGCATCACGACATCAAATATGCTTTCATAATATCAACATAAAATGTTATAGAATATCATCGAAAGAGGTTAACGGTGGCTAATTCGAAGACATGTAGGATATTCAACTACCTAAATAAAA
>JAPYZO010000064.1:0-52860 GCA_030522905.1 Torymus flavipes | reverse complement strand
ATTTTCATTCCGCAGGCATGAAGGTAAACGCGCTCGATTTGTCGCCGAACTATTCGGGCACACTTATGGCAATCACGAACGGCATTGGCGCGCTGACCGGCATCGTCACGCCCTACATCGTCGGCGTGCTCGTGCCCGATCAGACGATCACCCAGTGGCGACTTGTCTTCTGGATTGTCCTCGGCGTCTTCCTCGCGACGAATCTCATATTCGTGCTGTACGCGAGCGGCGAGACTCAGCCTTGGAACGATCCGGACTTCCTGCAGAACGAGGACAGGATGAAGTCGAAGAAGGCGGAGAATGCGAACGGCGCCCAAACGTACGAGAAGAAACTCGATCGCGTGTAGAGTTTGTTAAAAAGTGCCGGTGTCGTTGAGTAGCGTCGGGAGGGCGAATATATACACTGGGGGATCGCTGGTCGAACAAAGTATGTATATAGTGGCGTGTGATTGGATTGTGATAGGATTCGTTGTGTTGATGATGTGCACGAGGCAACCCAGTGTCTGTTGTTGTTGTTGTTGAAAATTTTTTTTTAACGTTTTAACGTAAATTTCTTTTTAACCAGTACGAAGGAAAAGGCATTTTAGTATATGTACTTACAGCTTCCTAGAAGCGTCAACTACTCTGATACGTACACACTTGTATATCGAGCGAACGATGCGGCAATCTAACATTACTCTTACCACTCAGTATTAAAGCATATGTGTAAATGGGCGTAAGTACGCGTGAGACAGAGTTGCTTTTACAGTTGAACAGTACTTGGCAGTATTTTTAACGCTTGGACAGGAACGACGTAGCTCAACGCTGCTCAACTTCGCCGCTGCACTTTCAGTTGTAAAACGTAGATGTGTGTATGTATATAATCGCCAGCGCTGGCAATCGGATGAGATTAGAACAAATTTTCGATCGAAGAGCGACGTACGTTCGCGAAATCCATGCGACTAGCTCCTGCAATCCTGTCCTTACGAAGTTCGGTGATAATATACGTTTGGCAGCGTTCATTGGCCGGAACGCTCGATATATATATACACAGTCACCGCTGACTTTGTACTTTTTATCATTTTTTTTTTTTTTTGTTTTTCACGAAACCCGCGTGTAGTTAATCGAATAGTGAAGAACGTCGTTTAAGAGTCGTATACATTAACGCAGCATTAACGTGCCAAAATAACGTCATACGTTCAATTCCCTCGTCGTGTACACATATAGACGCGTCGAGTCGCGTTCGGAGATCGTCTTCACATTCCGTTTTCCTAATTATCTCTATTATATTCTTGTAAATAGCAGAGTTTCAGCTAAGTCACTAAAGAGAGTATGGAGAGCGTCTGTAAATATAAGCGCTGCGTGTAAGTATATGAATACTGCGCGCGGTGAACGGAAAGTTTCTCGGAGAGATTATTAGTTTTTAAAGATAAAACCGCGCGATATTAGAGCGTCGACGGAACTTTTCGAGAGAACGTTTTTACATTATACCACGTAAATACATATACATAATGCATAATGATAAATTTTTTACGATACTCCGATCTATATCTGTATACAAATGTATATGTAATGCGCATGATGCGTATATAAAAAAAGAAATGTACACAATCGTATGTATAGATATCGACCGATCTTCTTTTTTTTCCGCGCAATAATTAGTGCCTCGGGAACCCCGCGAGCGCGAGATGAGATCGGTATCGGTAATCAGGCAGCTATCCGATCGAGTGTCGATATTTGATGCAGACAAGGGAACGCAGAAATTTGTGTGCGCGCTTCCCTTATCTCGTGCGACACGATATATATATATATGTACTACACATTCCATCGATAATGAGGCGCGCGCGGGAGGAAAAATTTCGGGCTCTCTAATTAAGAGACGCCGTGTCGCGACGCGCGCGAGCATTATTTCGTATAGCGCGCCATTATTCAGATTTTGGCACGGTATGTGCATACCACTCGAGAGTACGAAAAGCGCTGAATTTTCCTCGTTCTCACGGAGCTCCGCGTGATTTTTCGTATATTACGATCGGGGCTTTCGTACACGCGTAAAGCTCATACATATACATATAGCTGTGGGAGAGATATCGTTTCTTTTTTGTGATTGCGCTGAGCGCAAGGTATCGTTGCGATGTATATTTATTTATCGTTTGTTATAATACTATTGCGGAGAGCGAGTATCTATGGGGGGAGGGGGGAAGGGGTTCTTGTTCATAGAGCATTATATAGATACGTCCTCATAGTTAAGTAAAAATGCGTTATTTTTAATGTTGTAAATATATATAGTTATTTATGTAATGTTTCACACAAAAACCATTGAAATAAAATTCTGTACAAATAAGCAATTGAATTGTGTTTATAACGTGGTTCGTGTTTTGCAACTTCTCCGTGCTTTACTCGAGCTTAGTTTCATCAAAAACAAAGAAAGTCATTCTTGTGTCGAATTTTACGCGTCATAACTTTTATTTTTATCAGATTAGAGGTGAATCCTAGCCTACCAGTGAATAGAAAACCGTTAATGTGATTTTTATATTCGAAATTACGTCGTTTTATGTTTTTCATCAAAACAAGCATTAAATGTTAATAGCATTTCTTTGATGAATCAATAATGTGTTATACTCAAAGCTTTATTGTAGTTGAATTTATTAGTCTACAATTTCTATATGGTTACACATAGATAATATTAACTTCTTTTTCAATGCTATAGGTTTGTACGTTATTTAGATAAAAGACAGTCAAATATCATTGATAATTATAGATTCAAAATTTCAAATACTGCTTTATGTTTTTAGTACTCTCAGATATTCCATATACACCATTTGTCGTATAGTTCCATCTTTGTCAATTATTTACTTAATGTGTTAGTATTCTTAAACTCACGAAATTTTTTTGTAAATTATGTAAATATTGTTATATCTAATCTATATATACTTATGCACATAATCATTTCCATCACTCATCACGAACAATGATTGAAAATATACCATAATAAATCGATCTTATCTCAAACCACATACAAATTACTAAAGAAATCGAAATCAACAACACACACTTTAAATTAGGTTCTATCTCGGCAGAGTGTGTAAAAAGATGCTATTTCAGATATGCGCGTAAGAAGGTTCCATCTCGGCAAAGCGCGCGACTCAGCTAAGCATGTAAGAAGATTATACATCTTGGCGAAGTATATGGAAAGGTCTTATCTCAGTTGAGCGCGTAAGAAAATACCATCTCGTATCTCTTGTAACAGCGAGATAGGACCTTCTTACGCGCTCAACTGAGATATAGGACTTTATTATTTTCTCGCGCTTCACCGAGATGGAACCTTCTTACGCGCTCAGCTGAAATAGGATCACCTTTTCAAGCGCTTCACCGAGATAGAACCTTTTCCATCCCACCCGACGACTTACGATCGACCAACCAAAAAGCGCGGCATTCAAAAACCTACCGCCTTCTACTCACACTCCCATATACAAAAAACAGGTCAATCTCGCACATTCCAAGAGAAATAAACATCATCTCCATGCACCTGCATCATCGGATATCAAACGTCTCATCAAACGTAGTATACGCATCATCTCATCCATTACCATTGCAAATACTCCGCCAATGTCCATCCAATTCATCCCCTCCGCTCTTCAACGTAGCATAAGGCGATCAACTCCTCAGGGGGTGTTACATAAAGCCTCATCTACTCGCGCCTACACACAAGGAGCTAGCGCTCTTGCGAAACACCTCCTCAGCTCCACATACGCACACACATACGTGCCATAATGCACGCACAAGTACATACTCTTCTACACGCGTAGTACCGTACACCGCGGCCACATCTTATACATATATATATAGCATAACCAACCCACTCTTTCTCTCTCTCCGCCGCCAGCAAGGTAAGTGCACTGCACCTCGCGCGCGCACAATGGAATGCCGTCGTGTCGCACGCGCGCGCTTTTCATGCGGCGAGAGAGAGCGACCCGGCAGTCGTCGATAATCCCGTCTCGCCGCTGCTGGCTTGCTTTTTTCGCACGAAGGAGAGGGAGAGAGAGAGTAAGTGCGGAAAAAAAGAAGATTGAGAGTATAAGAGAAGAGCACATCACAGGAAGAGAGGTAGGGAGTGCGCCGGGCGCTTTTTCATCCGCGCCGCGGGAGTCGCGCGTGCCCGTCGCACGCGCGCGCGCGCGGCAAGCTGGAAGTATTATAAAGTACAGTTGCGGACGAGGGAAGAAGCGCGACGGTTCGGGGATGCTAGAGCCGCGTGACACGGAGCGAGTATAGAATATTTATTATAAAACAATCGTATGGAGATAAAGGTTCTGTACTGTGTGCGTGTGTGTGTATATAGGGAGCTATTTACTTTTTAATTTGCTCCGAAATGATTGCGGTTTCTTACGCTTAAGTTTGTATTGCGTTTCGTTTTCAGTTTTGACAATATTTATAAAAAAGTATAAATATAGTGTTTTTAACGTCTTGCAGCGGTTGTAAATTTGGTTTTGTCGTATGTATCCGCACTCGCAGCAATGTAACTGGTAGCAGATAATGTTATATGCGTTACGGTGATAAGCGTAACAATTAAAATCATTTCGATTTATGGGACGATAAACTTGTTCAAGTTAGACGAAGTGCAAATCAATTACTTTTTTTAATCGGATCAACGTGGTTTTTGTAATCTTTACATCTAAGGTAAGAATTATAGTATATATAGAATTTTCATTGGGAAGGTGATCAATTGCAAAATTGAATAATATTAACCTTTGCAATGTAGTTTTTATACATTGTGTAGGTAACGAATACTTGTACTGAGCGAAGTACAAACAATTAATTAATACGTCGATAACAAAGCTGTAAAGCATAAATCGGAGCAATGAACAAAGTTCGATATTCGCAAATGTCACCTCAATTTTTAATATATTGTTTTTACCACAATCGTAACCCAATATGTATGTATGTACTTACTTCATGTTTGTGGCGACAGAACTTTTTATCGAAACAAAAATTTCTTCACGATCGAGTTTCAAGTACAATTCAAGTCGCGCGGGAATGAGCTTTGTTTATATCTCCCTTTGCGTCAAATTAATATACCTGAATAAATTATTACCAAGTCGAGCTCAACTAAAATTCTCTTCATTTTATTCATGTTCATAAATTGCCAATGTTGTTATACTGAAATTGAACAAAATTTTCTCGACAAAACCTATAATGTTATATATTATGACCAAAATATTACAAGTTCTGAATCTCAGAAAAAGCCCCAACAAAAAGATAATATGCACAATAATTTATTCATAATCATGGCATATACACTGAACGGTAATGTGAAAATCGTTCAGATACGTAATAATAATAAAGTATGAATTTTGGTGGAATAAAATTTTTATGTGAAATAACAACGTGAGCGCAATATTATACACAATACCACACTGAATCGTAAAATTTGCTGTAAAGAATGGTAGTATTTTAGGTTTTTATGAAATTTCAAAATTTCTACTAAATTATTTTCTCAGTGTGCATGAAGTGTCGTAAAATAACTGCCCAATCAAACGCAAAGTCGCATTAAAAAAAAAATGATAAAAACAAGTTAATTTTTTCTCTCTTCTTCTTCCATATATTATTTATTTATTTATACGTTTCCTTGTATAGCAACTTCTTTTTCATGTACCAAGTTTTTACCAAATTATAATCTGTCGTACCATTTATCCTCAACATTCGAACCAGCCTCAGTCTCCATCCGCCGCACACTCTTTGCAGCCCCTCTGGCTTCCTCTCCACTCCAAAAAAAAGCTCTTCCCAAAAAATCCACTCCACCGAAACATTATATCGACCCTCTCTGCACCCTACCTCTCCTAGTCTAGACGAGATCTCATCTCATATCTCAACTCTCTCTCTCTCTCTCCTGCGCATATAGCCTTAGAACAATAGCGACAATCCCTCTCGGCGCAGTTACGCTCTTGAATCCCCAGGAGTGTTTTCCCGCACTTTTCGCGCGGCGCGCGCTCTTGCATTTTTCAAATTGTCCAATCGAGCGCCGTCGTCGCGCCGCGGGTCGTTATATGCCCGCACACCGCTGGGGTGAACGACCGAGTGTGAGCTCTCGCCGAAGGCCTCCACGAGTGTCGGGTTGTGTGTCCCCTCTCTCTCTCTCTCTCCCGAATCCAGCCGAAAAAAACAAGCGCTCGCGAAATTTTATACTTGCGGGGGGACGACGACGAGACGCGGCGGGGATTACTTTATACTTATTGTTCTTGCGATTTCGGGTTGTGAGAATTGTATAGTGGATATATAGTGTACGCGGTTGCTGGAGTAATAGAGAGAGAGAGAGAGATTGAAAAGGAGAGAGTTTGCATTATGCGTGTGGGTTCTATATATAGGTATAGGTGCGTTTCGCGTTATGTAAGGAAATATACGTAAGCGCAATCTTTCGATCGAAGGTTGAAGGCTCGATTATCGCGTATATAGGTATACGACCGGCGTTTTACATTTTAGTGATTCATATGGGAGATTGCGTGCACTTAAGAATCGGTCGGGTAAAAATAATCTATAACCTTATGATGTATATATAGGTTCGATTGCATAATTTTTTTTTAAGATTGGTTGATTAATAAGTACGTCTAATCATTACAGTTATTATTACTATACAAATTACTTGCTATTTGCTGTTCAAATTTTTACCGTAAAACGCTATCATTATAATAAATTATGCGTGAATATTAATATATTAGACCTCCTTCTACCGATAACGCCTGCGCGAATACTTTGAGAGATGTGCCGCCTTGAGAGATGCGCTGCTGCCATGCATACGCAATGAGTTCGGTAAACTTTATATATACTTGAGTAATTTTCAAGTAAAAATCCAGAAAAAGTCGCGAACTCATTTTAATATTTACATTTCTCTTTTGCCTATACTCTTCTGAATTTCTAAAAAGCAACTTATAAAAAGTTGGAATGTAAAAAGTACTACTTTCAAGTTTTGCCATGCTCCGGATTTATCTGCTTGCATATCAAATCGCATAAGTATAACCTTTTATATTTACGCATAGAGAATGCAGTCTTTCTTCTAAATAAATTCTACACACTAAATTTTAAATCAATTACATATACCTAAGTAACATTACGTATAGGCACCGACCGGCAAAACTGCTAATAAGAGTAAACTCAATTTACCGTTACACGCATACCGATCTATACCTTTGCCTAACCCATTCATTATACCGATCCTCAGCGTAAAAAATAATATAGGATACACGCTTCTTGCCTGCACTCGTAAGAACCTCCCTATTCCGCGAACCTGGGGTATTCCCACGCGCCGGAACGACGAGTTACCGAGTCACCGGCGCGCATATATACTATCACATGGAGAGCAGCCCCCTAACTGTCAGCTGTCGCGTGTAACAAGAGACGCGCGCTCGCCCACGCACCGGTGCACACCACGTCCTACTGCCGCGTCTCTATATACCTGTATATATGTATCTATACTATACCTTATACTACATTCTGTACATCTAACAGGAGAGAGCCAGATCAGCGCGCGCAGTGCATGCCACGCACCATTCGCCAGCCACTGCGCTTTCACTGTGCATAATATACGCATCGCCACTGTTGTAGAGGTTAGGTTCAATTGTGACAGAGAGTGCACACACGCGCGCATCTCAGTTGTAAATAAATCGCCGTGGTGATAAGAAGAGAGGAGAGAAGGAGAAGAAGACCGCGTATACATACGCGCCGTCATCGAAATAAGGGACAACAAGACGCGTATTCAACTTGCGACACGCGCGAGATATGATGATGCTGGTGACGATGACGACGATGAAGCGGTGGGTAGAAGATTCGTCGAGCCGCAGTACACGCGGATGCAGCGTCCGCTGTGCAACTCGTTTTAGCAGCAGCAGTAGCAGAGGTACCTTTATCCTCGCTCATGTGCCGTGATGCCGCCACTCTGTTCGCGTGCCTGCTCGGACCGGCTGCTCTCTATTATTACCCCTTGCTGCGAAGGCGAAAGAGAAGGCCACGATTCAGGCGGCTTGGGTATCATCCCTGGCTGGACAGCATCGTCCTGAGGCTGTAAGCTATATAAATTTGCTGCAGGCTTGTTTGAACTTTGCTGAAGGCTTGGGCTTTGTATGGTTGGCTGTCGATGCACTGGAGATTATGAGACAAAGAATGATACTGAGTATTTATTTTTGGAGCAAGAGATAATGTGGTTCAAGTGTCGAGCATATATTCTTTTTTATTGCTTGTAATAAGCTTGTGTTCGCTTGACAGTTTATTAATCATGTTTAAGGACAGATGTCTTGCAGAGTGCATTGCTGAGTTTATCTGGTTGTTTTAAAAAGTCGGAAATGAAAAATAATACATTTAGATATTATTATTTCCTTGAGAGAATGCCTCATTTTTAATTCTCACTTAACTTTATCTCAACTTGGTTTATCAGTTTAACTGATATATAAATGATTTCTGGTATAATCAATTTGATATTGTCTATTGTGAGCTTAGAGGTTTATGCATTATATGACGAAATTTAGCCTAATATTTGAATTTATATCTGGACAGTGATAATGGATTACTTGATAGAGTAATAAAGCTGTGATATAAAAAATTGTTTATTTTTAAATCAAGCCTTAAATAAGACAAAGCACAAACAATTATGCAGATAGTAAATTGGGTATAATGATAAACAAAATTAATTTTATTTATTTTTAAATCAAGGAATCGACATCAAGAGGCAATAACAGAAACAGATACATGGCCAACTTGCAACATGGAGTCCAATTATGACGAGGATTTGTCCCAAAATGCTTTCTACCAAACTCTGCAGCAAGAGCATCAGGCAATTTTCGAGAAAGCTATTGCCGAAGGTTGGATTATATGTGTACCTCGATGTGGCACCTTCACCAAGGGGGCAGTGACAGAGGAAGACTTTCTGGGACACATACTAATACCTGATGACGAGTTGCCTGGTATGTAAATTAATTTTAAATTTACTTTATACAATTTTCTTTAATTTTATAGAATAATTTTCTTTTATAGGTACTCATTTCCGTACATTAACTGAACGAGAGGTACGCTTGTGCAATAGGGCCTTGACCATAGAATATGATATAGCCAAGCCTAGATCTTTACATTTGTTATTTGAAGAGACTTTTTATACAGATGACCTAAATAAATACCACGTATGGTAAGTTCATCAACTGCTGCTTTCATATTTTCAAGATTAATTAATTTTAGCATTCATTCATAAACAAAAAATTTTTTTCGATTTATAGGTGCATAGAGGGCCTACTAGAACAAGGAACGAACGCATCACGCGATGAGGTGCCCGTCGTTAATTCTCTAAAAGAATGCGTCGATTTGCTATGGACTGAGGTGCTTGACAAAAACGTCATAAAGGAAGTTGACGCCGCTATCGATGAATTCGAGAAGACCCACAAAAACCTGGAGAATGAATGTCTCCAGATGCAGCGCGACCTCGTCAGCATGCTGTACGCCAAGAGTCTTCGGATTCTTTTGAAAGACACGAGACTGCGAGAGCGAACGATCGAGAGCCGATACTTTCTGCAGACGATTAAAGTCGCCGCCGAGACGTACATTTTGCACGGCTTGCGTAAAGTTTTGCCTCAAGCGGTGTCGTCGTGTACTGCGGCAGAAGACGCGAGCCTTAACAAAATCATCAAAAATCTCCACGACCTGCAATTGTCCGATCTCGGCGTGCGGCCCGACCTTTACGATGGCGTGTCACGAGGCAAACTAGGTAAATCGGTATTTCACGATGTCAAAGACTCGGTCCATGATCACGTAGATTTTCTGTTTGTTTATCAACTGAATATACTTGAACATATTTTCTTTTTAATGATTCAATTTAATGATAATTCAAAATAAAGAATGAAAAGTAATATTTTTTGTCAATAATTAATAACGAGTGCGCTAAAACTTTCAGAACTGTCACGGCTGGACGGTTACTTCACGGTCCTCGGCAAGATCAGCTGCCTTAAGCGTGCAGCCCGCTTCGTTTCCCAAGGCGAGACGTCCGTCTCGTCTGACGATCTTCTACCCGTGCTCATATTTCTTGTGATCAAGTCAGGCCTAGCGAGCTGGTGCGGACAGCTCGCCTTTATGAAGCACTTCAGGTATTCCGCGAACTCAGTATACGAGGCAGACGAGGCGGGCTTCCTGGTGACGTCACTCGAAGCCGCGGTAGAACACGTCAAGTCGGGATCGCTGAAAATCGGATCGACGCATGTGGAGGGCGAGGCGGCGACGAACGGCGAGGCGAATGGAGAAAAGGAGGAGGAGAAAGCAACGAATGGTACGGATGAGCCCGATGGAGCGGAAGTGTCGATTAGCGCGTTGTTCGAGCACGCGAAGAAGGGTAACCTGAACAAAGTACAAAGAATATTGTCGGAGAAGGTCGAAAGTAATGGTTTATCAAAAGGTAATTAGGTTTTTTCTTCTTTTTTACTCGTATATTATAAAAAAATGTTAAATATGAAATAATTAACATCTTTGCTGTTACAACAGTGAATTTTGAAAAAAAGTAATTTTCATTCCAACCGAAAAAATATTAATTAATTGAATTTGAACGTATCCGTTCATTAAATTTACCAATTTTACAATAAATTTACACTTTCAAAAATTAGTAAAATTGAATAAAATTGAATTTACGACTCGGCAGGTGCCTCAAAAGAGACTGTGAAGAAGCTGTGCCACCCACTGTGCCTGTGCGAGAGCTGCGAGCGCAGTCTCTTGCGTGCCCTTGTACCGGAGCAGCCGTCGGTGATGTCACGTGACGACCGTGGCCTCACCTGCCTCCACGTGGCCAGCCTCCACGGCCATGTGGCAGTCGTGGATCACCTGCTCGGTCGTGGTGCCGATCCCAGCGACGCCGACGCCGACGGCACGACACCACTGCACTGCGCCGCCTCGCGCGGCCATCAGAATACCCTGCTACTGTTGGTGCACGCCAACGCCGACCTGAATATCGTCGACTCGAGGGGTAATAGCGCCCTACACCTGGCTGCTGACCATGGCCACGATGCGTGCGTCAAGGCGTTGTTGTATTTCGCCGAGCAGGCGAGATCGGTTATCAATGTTAGGTAGTAGACCGAGCGCTGTTTTTGTTCATAGTTTTACACATTGTATTTTATCGAAACTATATAGAAATGCAGTTCTTTCAACACCTTTTTCCTCGCTCGATTTTAGCGCGGCGAATCTGCAAGGCGACACGGCGCTCCACTACGCCTCCAAATGGGGCTACGCGGGTATTGTGGAGATCCTACTGGAGTACGGTGCCGACACAAGCTGCAAAAACAGACGTGGCCAGACCCCGCTGACCGTCGCGCACAGCAATCACATCGCTCGGCTACTGGAGGGCTCAATCTCGAGAACGAGCACGCCGACGGGCTCCTCGTCGTCCTCATCGTCATACGCAAACGGCTCAACGTCGCATTATAACGCCAACGGAGACGACGGGGCTAAGTCTAATTCTATCCCCACTACGCCCAGTATACTTAGGTAAGCGTATAATAATATTTTTTTTTATTAAACAAAACATAAACTGTCTTTTTCTACAACTTTTTTGTTTGCTGGCGACAGCTACCGGAGCAGCATATCCGAGGGCATGCACAAAATCGACCGGCTATTCGCCGCTGTGGCGGAGGGCGACATAAGGCTGGCCTCTTATTATCTCGGTCTAGAGGGGCCCTGCAGCAAGACCTACGTCTCCGAGCTAGACGAGCCCAAGTTCTGTCATCCGCTGTGCAACTGCGACAAGTGTGTGTCCCTTGAAGAGTTGTCGTACGAGAAGGAGACAAAGCCGCCTATCGCCATTAACGCGGTAAACAGCAGGGGCGAAACGGCTCTTCACATCGCTAGCGCCGTTGGCTGCATCGAGATCATACAGGTGTGTGACACCTACGCTTTTCATTCTAATATTTTAGAGGCTGTAGTGGTAGAATGTTCTTTTCTCCATATACATTTTTGTCAAACTAGACAAGTTTTCTATAAATCTATAAACCGTTATTATACTATTAACAACGCAAATTTACTTGGCAGCTGCTGCTCGACGCCGGAGCGAAGGTAAACTTGGTAACGCGATCAGACGGTCGTACACCGTTACATCTGGCTTGCCTGCACGACCGCGTCAAGGCAGCGAAGATGTTGTTGAGCAGCGGCTCCTGCAACCCGGACGCTAAAGACAACACGCGAGACACGCCTCTGCATCTGTCATCACGCGCTGGCAACGTACGCATTGTCGAGTTGCTCGTGCGTCATGGCGCGAACGTGCGACAGCGCAACCTCAACAACGCCACGCCGCTCGACGAGGTCGAGAGGATGAAGTCCGATGATATATTCCTTTCGCTCGCGTACAGCAACATCGCCAAGATCCTGAAAAACGGGAGTGCCGCTAACCCTAGTCAGTAAGCAATGCGAGCAATGGCAATCTTAAACAACGAATACACGACGACGACGACGCTGAATGTGAGATAGTTGATGTTGGGCGGGCTTCCAACGTTTGAGTTCACGTCTTGTGGTTTATTGAAATTTAGTAGAGTTTTGGATGAAGGTATAGAATGAACTTTTTATAGAGTTATCTTACTTTTTTTAAAGTGATTTTTAAAGTTTATTTCTGGAAGAGCAAACTTTTTGCTATGCTATTATAAAAGTTGATGTGTCAGACCGATGAATTTCTAATAGCATCTACTTCAATTAAATGAGTTATTGCTAATTAATATTTAATATAAATATTATGCCAACCTTTGAACTTCTTTAAATATATTTATCTGACTGATTCACATAAGAGCAGTTGAAAATAAGGTTGTTTATTGACTAGTTAGTTAGTTTTAATGTTATGTAAACAGTTGTCGATTTTGGCTTCCATATCATAAAATTACAAAAACATTTATATGCATGTGAAGGATTTGATTTATACGAGCTTTATTTACGTTTATGTTATAGTAAGCACACGAGATTATACTGTAACTATATTTGTTACTAAATAAGTTTTACATATATTGTACATAATATTTTATACTTACATTTTTTATTAAGAACTTACTCCGAAAGTTTATATACAAAAAGTACTGAAAATAATTTTGTGAATTAAAATTTTTTATACGAACTTAATACGTTTATTAAATTGTCATAGTACTAGAAAGCTAATTTTCTTAATTAAGTAGCATAAGAATATTAAAAAGAAATAATGATAATTATTGCAAGGGCCAAAATCGACATATAAATTCTAGTTATATTGTCGTACATTTTGTTAGTTGTAAGAATTTATCTGAAATTTTCCATTTACTTAAAACGGCCACATAGAATCTATTTAAAATCATGTTGGTGTATAAGAAATTTATATATATATTTATATTTCTCTGGTATACTGAAAAATAAACATTTTTACGTGTTAACTACATAATTGGGTATTGATATTTTGGGTATTTATAATTTTAGGCGTGAATATGATTATTGTAACAAAAATTATATGCGTATATTTGTTATAGACCGATATTAACAACTTTTATGAATTCAATCTATTAAATCAATTTAGTTATTTAATCATTTTTAATATTATGAACATCATTGCAAATGTGATAACGTGATTTTTTGACAATGAACAATGTTATTCGTGGTAGCGATTTATATATTATATACATAATATATAACAATATAAAAATCATCACACAAATATTGCCAAGAAAAATATAATTTGCAAAATTGTTTAAAGACTGAAAAAAATTATAGTAGGTATTTCGTTAGTTTAAAATTAATAAAAAGTTTAGATTATTCTGAATTTTTGAAGTAATAAAAATACCCAATTATAAGAACTTGTGAATTGATTTTTTTTTGTCATAAATGAGAAAATTTGGCCTTAAAACGATCAAAATATGATATTAGTCACGTTAGACAGTAAAAGCGTAGTTTAATATATTCAAATATAGCTATATATTAATATCTCAAAGTTTAAATATTCTTAGTCACTTGGACTATTAATAACTTCTAATGATCAAAACAATCAATATATTTAAGAAATTTAAAATACTGTTTCATTAAAATCACAAATTTTAGCAACGTTAACCGATATAAAAACAAATAAAAAAAAAATAAACATATAGTCTTTAAAGCCATTTTTAACAATAAGAATTCTCTCTATTACATTTTCAGAGCGAAACAATGCTCTCTATAAAAAAGGATAATAGTTATTTTTCTACGAGATGCCGATCGCAAAATATAGAGTATAGGTAGTTATAAGAAATATAAAATTAATATTCGAACGCTGACAAGTTTTTATTCTATTTCAAAATTCATGTACATAATTTAATGCGATTTTTCATATAAAACTAACGTTTTTCTCTAAATATGAAAATCAGGTCCTTATCCTCTTCTTTCTGTTTTAACACAAAATCAAAAAATTGTGATACCATCTATTGTACGTCAGAATTATTTCACTTCTTTTACAACAGCTTTTCTTCTGTTTAAATAATTCTTTTAATATCTTCAATTAAATACTAGGTGCAATATCAAAACTGCAATCAATAGTGATGTATCTTGGAATATGATTTTAAATAAAATATACATAGAAATATATATATAATTATGTTTTCTTTTTATGTACAATAGTGCATCATTCGTCATATAAAAGTGAACCCATACTTTTTGTGCTAAGAAAAATCCGCTCCTGCGAAAAATAATCAGGAGTATTTACAAAAACTTTGCCCGTAAAACTTCTAAAAATCGCGCTTATTAATTATGCATTCTTTATATCGCGCAACATCTTATAACGTGATGTGTAGACATTACATATAAAATCATTAAAATCAACAAGCGCACATAACACACTTACGCATTGTAATTACAGACTAAAGAAATGCAAAATAATAAGTCATTTTCTTAAAGTAATGACGTTATTATTTTGTTATTTCTTGTAAAAGTTTATCATTGCAAACTTACACGCAAGTATCACAAATATTCTCAAAACTTAAAATTATGATAACTATCTGAATAAATGCACTGATAAATGACCACATAAATCTGTACCGGGCAAAAAAATGAAAATATTTAATTATTTCTTCCTATACAATTATAATTTAGAAAAATCAATACCAAAAGTAATAATGTGTTAGATTTATATTAAATTTATATCGTATAAATATATAGGATAAATATGAAATAAAGTAATGACTCAGCTTTTGGCACGAAATATTTCATATTACCACTGAAGAAGTGATTCAATTAATCAGTATAATTTTTTTTTTAAAGATTCACCATTAACCTCTCAATAGTGGTTTACTAAATTTTTGTGTTCATTCATTGGTACATTTATTCTATTTATTTATGTTTAAAAGCTCTATCTGTTACGAAAACCAGATTGAAAAAATAAGGGCACACGAAACTCGCTGGTTTCGCCGATTTCCATAGAAATTCCAATCTCACAGATACTGACTCCAAATCTAAATCATATAACGTCAAAATTAACCACTAAGATTAGATTTTCAGTCCTATTAAATACATTATATACTTTTTATCAACGAACTCTCCTAAGACATTTCGAATAAAGTTCCACAGTTAAAATTGGAAAATCAGCCATCCAGAAATATTATATATTTTATACATATATATTATTCGTATCTAATATATTTTCTCGAGAAATCTTAGGAAGTTAACCTAGTGTCCCAATCACAGACCGCTAAAATTATGATTATAAAAATCCAGCAAAAACTTTACACTAGAATTTAACGATTAAGCACCACGGTTAGCCCTTATACTTATCTTCGTGAATCCGAATTTCGTTGTCAAATAGAAAAGAAAATACTTCAATAGACATCTAAAAATGAAAAAGAAAAAGCTCAAAAAATAAACACACTCACACACACCAATCAATTATAGTCAATCTGCGACGGGGACATGGCATTATGCAATACAAGCGACACCACTATCGGCAAAACAAGCGAGTCTACGAGAAAGAAACACCAGCTCGTGACACCTTCGACGACGATGACGACTAACTCGCGGGCGGCAAAGTCCAGACGGAAGGTACTTCGATCTTCTTCTTCTCCTGCTCTGTGTTATTTCTCCTCTCTTGTTCCGCAGCAGAGGCGGCCGTGTTCTTCCTCTTCTTGTAATTTCTGTTTCTGGCACGATTCGGGCTCCAGTCTACCGCGTGACCGACGTTGTTGTCTGGGGCGCGCCAGTTAGGTATCAACTTATCGTCATTCTGTATTGCCAGCGCCGTCGTCTCGTCCTCTTCGAGGTTTTCCTGGCTGTCCTCGTCTTCCGTCTTGAAGGTGTACTCAACATCGTAGTAGCCGCGCAGCGTCGGGTCGGAACGGAAAGCCTGCATAGCGCACCACGCGTGTATCAGCAGAAAAGGAAAGCGCGAGAGCCAATAATCCGTGAACTTGGTTGGTATCTCGCCCAGGCTCTGCTGCGCCTCGGGCGTCAGCTCCCGGTAATGATGTTTCTGCACAATAAAAAGGAAATAATAACAATGTTGTGCCTACTGATAATGTTCTATTAATGCTCCCGTTTCTGATGGACTTAGAGGAAAGTAAGTTCTAACTATAATTGCAAAAATGTCTAAACAAAATTTTTCAAACAAATATATATACAATTTACCTTATTTCTAAGGGCACGAAGCAAATCCCTAACGCTCTCGCCCCGATAGCTTCTGTACTTTCGGAGATCAGTGGCCACTTCCACATCGATATGGAGCCTCCAGTCGCCTTGCACGACTTTGAGATAGTTACGTTCCAGCGACTTCAGCGCCGGACTTTCTAGCGTGTCTTTTTCCACGCGGTCGCTCACGTCCTACACGGTAAAAGCAACATAATATTATAACAAAAACAAAAAAGAAGAAGAAGAAGCAATGAGAAAAAAGTTTATGTGCGCACCTGAAAGAATGTGAGAACTTGTGCGGCGTCCCAGAACATGGGATGCTCGTGGACCGCTTGTGCGGGCGGCCTATCCACCGGATCGCTAGTGATCATCGCCTTGATCAGCACCAGGGCGACCTGCTTTTCCGCCTCGGAGATGTTCTGCAGGGCCGAGAGGTCGATCTCGCCGTCTAAAAGACAAAAAAAAGTCATCTTACAACGTGCACATATTGACACTCGGTAAACGAAATCAACGATCCTGCGCGCCTTTCTTCAGCGCAACAATAATGTTTATCAATAATTTACGATCGACGTGTATCCTTGGGCTGGAAATAAAGCTGTTGCTAATTAGATTTCGTTATCAGTTGTTATAGGAATAAAAAAGTGCTTTCCTCTTATAACGATTCAATTTTCTTTTATTGTAATGTGAACATTTTTTAGTACATGAATTAATGTCATACATGTTTTTTTTCTAGAAGTGAAAATAGATCACACTTTAAAATAGAGTGCGTGAGTCACTATTCATATTTTCCACCTGCGTAAATGAAGTAGCGCAACGCCATTGTAACCGATTTCTGATAACGCTATCCTACATTAAAGTTTTAACGAGAGAGCGGCTCGTAAATAACTCATATCGCACATAGGCGGCCCGAAAATTCGAGACTTCACTATACGAAGCTACGCCCTGTGCAGATACCAATAATGCCATTACCATATTATTGTCTTCTATAGCCGCGTATGAACGATTCGAATAAATCAAATATTATTATATAATACTTCAAAAATGCTGTTGTGACACCAAAATATCTACCGTGTCATTTTTTGTCGTTGTTTACTTTATGAAAATAATTTTATCGAGAACTTATACGAAGAATGCGCGTGTACTTTTCTAGAATCTTCGCGTATCTGAAAGCCGAATCGGAGCGTGATTAAATAAAAGCTTAATGTGATTTTGATATCAGTTGTGCAATGTGGCAGTGCGTTCCGCAAAATAGTGTTTACGTAACAAAATTCTGTTATTAGAAGCTCAAAATCAAAATTACGCATTGATTACGTTTTGATTACACGATATCGCAACGCGATCTTAGCAGTCCTTCTAAAGTTTGCGCTGAACGTACTCTTATCGAGCATAATATTCTGAGCTTATTTCTGTACTCTAAAAATTTGTTTACCAGTCGTTTTTACGATTCTCCTTTTTTTTATGGTACATATTTTATAGTTTATTGACACGATTACTTACAATGGGGAAAAAAATTAGAAAAAGAATTAATTTTAACTAAACGTTAGTATAGTTAGTTTAAAATTTAAAAAAAAAAAAACAAAAAAAAACATATATGATATACCGCACAAGTCTTACTCTAAATACCATTCTCATCATTATCAAACAATTGAAATGTCCCACTGATATACTCACACAGAATGTTAGCCTGCCGCTTGAGCGGCTCGCCGAACGGATGTTTGCCGTTCGAAAGAACGTAGTAGAACACGCAGCCGAGAGAGAATATATCGACGGCGCAGGTGGTGCGCTCGCCGTTGAGCATCTCCGGGGCGATCCAGCCGTCGGTGCCGGTTACGCCCGAGCGTCTGGAGAACGACATGCGGCCGAGCTGCAACTTCTTGCAGAGGCCAAAGTCAGAGATCATGGCGCGCACCTCGCCGCGTGGCCCTGGCGCCGACAGCAGCACGTTGTGCGGTTTTATGTCCCTATGCACTGTGGACAATCATTTTTTTTTATTTAGTATATGCGTTATGGAGTTGCAAGCATTGTTCTCCTTTTAACGTTCGCATACCTATGTCTAAGGAATGTAAATGCGCAAGGCCAGAGGTAGCCTGTCTGAGGATATTTTTGGTAGATATCTTGCTCCGGTCGTAGCGACCGGCGACGTAGTCTTGTACTGTCGCCTCGGCTAGCTCAAGAGCTATGTAGCGAAAGAGTCGGTCCTGTTCGGTGCAGAAGTACCGAACGACGTTCGCGTGGGCATCAGACTCACGTAGGAGGGCCACCTCACGGTCCGCGAACGTGAAGCAGTCGGGTAGCAGTCGTTTCACAGCCACCGCTCGTCCGTCAAATTCGCCCCTGTTAAAAAAGAAAAGAATGTCAATAAGATATTGTGTTGAAAGTTTTTTTTTTTTAATAATTACTTGTAAACGAAGGTGCCATCGCAGCCTTTGCCGAGGACTTCATCGGCGTTGAAGGTGACTTTACCCACGCGCACTAGGCCCTCGCCGATCTCCTCCGGCGAGTTGTAAATGACGCCGTTCTTGCCGGTGCTGCCGGTACGGCTGTTCTCTCGCGAGCCCTGGTCAAATTGCTAATATCAGACGTGAAGAATAATTCTTTGGCTTTTTTAAAAAGCTAAAGCTCGTTTTCAGTAGTTTGGTTCATGGGTGAGATTGGGAATTTACCTGAGACAGATGTTGGAATTCCTTAAATTGGGCGTTCAAGTACCAGAACATCGTTACTACACAGCCGACGAGAATAATAAGCGACAGTTTCAAGCCCTTGTTTTCCTGTTGATTGAGCCACTTTTTACTTGCGGTGTAAGACATTGCGAGAGCCCTGCGCCATCCTCTACTTTCGTAACCAGATTCATTCAGCTGCTTTTCGTCAATGGTAACGCCAACATTTTTCGATGTATTGAATATATTAGCGGTATGGATTACAGGATCGGATCGTCCAGTAATCTGCAGGGGCTGGTTGTGGGGTTTGTACTCGGCAGGAACTTCGTAGTGCCCTGAAAATAATATTTTAATTAAACAGTAATATTTTATAAACGTATTGTTTGCGGGATTGTAAAATTTTTTTTTTAGTTACCAAGCATCATAATATTATTATTTGGATCCTCGGGTGATCCAGTTCCATTGTCTTCAAATGATGGAGGTGGGTAATCATTCTTTTGCAAGTGATTAATTATTGGGCCTTCAAGCAACAACTGTCCAGCTTTACTAGCTATTGTAGGTGTTGAAGAATCCACTAAAGATGGCAAGGCATACAACCCATGGCTATGTTCTCCAATGTATAATGTTGGGCTAGAATTATGTAAGGTATTCTTTAAAGAACCAGTCACTATATCATAAGAATAAGCAAATATTTTTACAGGATTATGTGGCAACTTACAAAAATTGAAATTCATTTGGATTAACAGAAATTTTCTTCAATAACTGGCTTAAGGTGCTATCAGCAATACTGGTAAATGGTACTGTTACTAGGCCATCTTTACTTATTGTAAAAGCTGCTATCACTGGACTTCCGAGATTGATATCCCACAGAATATTTCCAAATCTATCTACAGTTACAATCTGTCCTGTAGAACTTCCAGCAAAATGATTTAAATCATAATCTTCCACAAGTTTTGGATCCATTTTAGCAGCAGAATAGTCATAGAATGTGACATTCCATTTTCGATCTTTGCGTTTGCTATCAATCATTATTATGTTATACTCTGTTCGACCAACAAATACAGCATTTTGAGTGTCTAATGGACAAGTATTTTCTGCTTTATTGAACCCAAGAAGTTGTTCTCTTTCTCCTGTTTTTGGATCTACACTAAACCAAGTATCAATCTTCCGACCAGTATACAGTATACCGTCACTACTACGACATGGACTGCTAGCTACTAATTGAGGAATTGTAAATGGTAGCTTTTTGAGTGCTTCTGTTTCAGGACCAAATAAATAAAGGGATCCATCTTTTGGATCTGGTAAAAACACAGGCCTAAAACAGTGTTTACACAAGTTAAAAGCATTACTTTTTGGGTTTTATATTCTAAAATCATACTTGTATCAACTTACATTGACTTTTGGGAAACATCATGGGGAACTTTGACTGCCGGTTCTGAAATAACAGGAAAGTTTATTCTTTGTAAACATGGGATTGAAAGATAAAATTTTATGACACAATATGATAATAAATAATAATCTTTATTACTACATTTTTTTTATTTAAAAAATAAAAAGTTGAAAACTCATTTTTCAAGCTAATAATTTGCACATTCCTTTTTATTACAAGCTCAAAACTAATTTACTGTATCTTCCCTAGTCAATATAACACTCTTCTAATCACATCAATATTATTACCATCATTTTGATGCCATCGAATCTCCCCTGACCTTTGCTCCACAGCAATCAACGACCCATCCAGGGTGGAGAACATGAGCAGGGTATCATCAGGATCAGGAATCAATCCAGTACTGTGGGTCTGCAAGCAATAAACAAACAATATAAACACTCTCTCAGTCAAGTCCTACCTTTCTCTACACCAGAGCACGCAGTTTACCTCAGTCGCCGCCTGCTGGCCCAGGGCATAGCAGATGAACGAGAAAAACGTCTGATAAAGCAATTTATTCATGGCTGCTTTTCACCGGCGGCACACGATGTTCCTCCTCCTCCTTCTCTATCACTCTTCACACCTTATCAGTACCGCGGAACTGGCGTTAGGTTATAATACGTCTGTCTCCTCGTCGTCGTCGCCACTACTACTGCAAACAACTGCATCCCCCGCGAGTGTTACTACTTAAAAGTCCGTTAAGGACGTTTTGTTTTGCTATCCTGCAACGCTGGCGCACGAGTGTGAAGATAATTATTAGCGTCGAAGTACTTAGCCTGAAGGAAAAACGCGCGTTGCGTCATTTTGCCAAAAAGGGCATTGGGTACGATAGAGAAGTCAACAAGTTGTTCCACGCTTACAGCCAGCTCCCGCCAACTTGGAAACAATGCTGCGAAAACATAATCTTTGATCTATCAAAATTAGACGACACTTGCTGAGAGCAGACCATCGACAAACAGTTCGCGGACATTTTTGCCATACGGTACTCTTCTGTCTCGCTCGCTCGCACTCCCGTCTTTTGGCGAAACAATGGTATACTACTTCGCATCGCTTTTTTACCGTCCGCGTATGCGTATATATACCTCCTCCTCTCCTTTTTCTTTTAAATCGCTCGTAGCGCCATCTCATCGGAAGTAAACATCGTGGAAAAAGCCAATAAAAAATATACAGGGAAAGAGCTGCCTGCTGCAACATGAAGTTATCTACCTATACTTATTTTACAACTGCAAAGTTGTTTTCGTAGTCTTTTTTTTATTGAAAATTTAGAGAATAAAATTGTTGAACTGTAGACTTCTGCAAATATTAACTTTCGATATACATTATTTTATTTTGAAGAATAAACATTTTCTTTTCAGAAAAATACCTAATTTTATACAGATGGCAATAAAATTTTAAAATATTTTCGCGTAATATATTTTTCATATTTTTCCAGCCTTTAGGTTTAAAAAAGTAATATTATAAATATCGATGTTTTTATTAATAATAATAAATAACGTGTTATTTAATTTTACTCCTATAAGAATTTCTTCTATTAAATGATTTTTTTTTAATAATGCTGCAAAACAATGTAATAAAATAATAAATTCAAAGGAAAATAATTAGTAGGTAATTAATTTTTAACTCGTTTTATTAAAAATAATTTAGAGCATGCTGTTGAAATTTCCGCCAGAATGAAATCATAAAAAACATTCTGATGATTTATAACAAGGAAATTCAAAGTAAAGCATCATTTTATAAATATACAAAATGGATAATTTTGAATCTTAAGACAGCAATTGCAAAGTGTAAATAACTCGTATTCATAGGATACCATATTTATTAATTTAGAAAATTTTATTTTTAAGTAACGTTAAACAAAAATAGCCGGTAACTGGGGGGTGGCCGGTTGTAGGTGCAACCAGCCTATATATATATATAATGAAGCATGTTTAAATGCCCGTACGTGCCTTCACAAATCTAGCATTTCTTTATTATGTTTACTTTTACGGGACAGGGATATATCTACGACATATTTTTTATTATTAGACCTAATCGTACAGGGTGCACGGTACACGGCAAATGGTGATTTCAAAATTTCATCCAATGCACCGATTTCATAAACGGTATAAAATCGTAATTTAATAGCAGTTTTATATAGGTAATTTTTCGACAACTTCACTAAACAATAAGAACCTCTTAAATGAAAATGGATGTTTGACGGTAAGGGTAACGGTAATCGAGACAGATTCAGTAAGAATATCCATTTCACAGGCGTACTTATTTTTTTTTTTTGTTTAATTGAAAGTCCTGCTAAACGGCATAAATCAGATGTAATTTGATTGTTTTATTTTAATCAATCAATTATCTCTCATCGACATCAACATTCAACGCACATTCAAATTTTCGCGCGACATCGCTACTATAATCGATTCTCCGTTCAACCTATACGCACATCGACCGCCACGACGAAATTCAAATACAGTCGAACCGTTGACTCGGAATAAGTGATAAAACTGATAATATAAAACACGACTTATATTATATTATCAGTTTATTTATGTATTCGCTATGGTAAGCGAGTTGCGCCCTCTCATCAGGCAATAGCGGGCCGAGTAGCGGGCAAAGCATAGGTATAAGAAGCTTCGACTTTCAAGTACTCCCCATTAATATATATAGTTATTATATGCGTATGCTGAGAGGGGTACTCGATATATAATATATATAGATATACATTTCTGACAAATCTACGCTCTGAAGTTGCTCAAATGATACAGTCAGAATAGCTTGGGGCGCTCGCTCCGCTCCATATTTTATTTGACTATGGCCTCGGGCGCGTGCGCAACTTGCGAATTCGCGCGCACTTTTGCTCACAGCTAGCCAATATAATATCATATCTCATGAATTCCCTGGCTTGGAGCTAGAATATACCGCTTTTTACTTAGAAGAAAAAAAAAATTCCGTGAAAGCCGGTACCTAAAATCTCTATTCGCATTTCGCCTCCGTACAATATTCTGTCGCACTGTAGTACATACTTTGCTCGCGTTTGACCACTACGGTATAGTACTTTTAGTGTACGCTCTAGCCGCCGCATGATTCTGCCGTTTTTTTTTTCATCCCGCGACGATGACACGAGGTTACGGCGACTGAGCCAACTGCTTAAGGCTGACACACGAGAGCGAGAGAGAGAGAGAGAGAGAGAGAGGGCAATACTTAGAGCTCTAGAACAAACGGTGCGCGGTAGCAGCAGCAGCAGCACAATCTGCCCGCGCGACGGTGACGACGGCCGATAATACGTCACATACGTACTCGGACATTGCGTGTGTATGTGAGCGCTACATCTCTCCTACTCCCTCTCTGTCCAGGGGTTATAGGAAAGCTGCCGCCGGGAGGCGGAAGAAACGCGCGTGTGTTGAGCCATCAGCGGTGGCGGTGGCGGTGGCAGTAGCAACAGCAGCGGCCGCTCGCTGCTGTGGAATATGTGGGAACCCGGCGACGGCGACATTACAAGCAGCAACAGCAGCGGTTCAGCGGCAAGCCGGGGTCTACTACTCCTGACTGCCGTATTCGGCGCCTGCCTGATACTCTACAAAGCCTGGGGACCATTGCTCCTTATCACCTGCGCCCTCGTGCTCGTGGTGCACACGTGCTACTCACTCCTCGTCAACGACAGCTTACTTCCGCCACATACTCTGGTGCTGCTGAGGTACGCCAGGCAGATAGCCCTCGAGTTGGTTCAGACCCTGAGACTCCTCAGTGTCATTGGGATTAGGAGAGGAAAGAAGTTGGCCAGGTATCTGAAGGAACTGTGGGAGGAGAGACAGCGGAGAGTCACCTTAGCTGCCAACGCTGCTACCAACGAGGAGGAAGACATGAACGGAAGGAACAAGAATGTTTACAGGCTCAGCACAACGGTTAGTTCTGAGATTACTTGAGTGAACAGTGTGTGCTAACGAATAATGTTTTTCTTGTGTGAAGATGAGAATCTGGTAGAATGTCTTTTTGTCTATATGAAAATGCACGAGTCACTATCTCAACAACTTGGGTTTGGATTCATGGCTTTATCGTACAAGTGTGAATAATGACATGGATTGTTTTGTTGCCTCAACTTTTGCAAGATAATTTCACTTGATCATACATTTGAGTTTTAGAATAAACAAATTTTTATAATAATCTAATTGAATACTCTCTCAAGTTGGTTTGATCACATTTGAATGAAGAAAAGATTTCCTTTATTGGATCTACTAAGAGCTGAAAAAAAAAAAATGATTAAAAAAGTTAAATTTACAACATGAAAAGTAAAATTATTTGAAAATATAAAACGGAGTTTGTGTTAAAAATTTTTTTTGAGGTTATGAAGCATGCACAATTATTTGATAAGATACTCAGGTGAATTAAGATGAAGAGTAATAATAATTGTAATTCATACTTCTTAAAACACTTTATTGATTGTTTAATAAATTAATCACAAGTAATAATGCTCTTGCTTAAAACTTGATAAATTGTTAAATGGATGATTTTATTATGATTTTATTCATTATTTCATCATGTGCTGATAATAAATATTTTTTTGTTAATTAGGGGGCTGATCTGTCAGATCAAGTAAGCCCAATTGGTAATGACCGCTACCACTTTGCCCTGAATGGAGCCCACAATGTTGCTAGGACTTCAACGCCATTACCAAAAGGAGAAACATGGAAAAAAGATGGTCAGCCAAATGGACAAATAGGTCTATTCACACCTATTAACGCTGTTGCAAGTAAAAAAGTGCCAGCTATGCGAAGCGAAAATAGACAACCCAATGCTTTAGGATTACCCCGTGATGAAACTCTGTATAGCCCTAAAGGCTCGCCTTGGGGCAACAGCATCAGTCCCAAAATGAAAGAAAAAGGTTCATTCAAAGGTGGGAGAACTGTCTATCCATCTCAAGCTACTAGACCTCCTTTAGCTCCCACTAGATGCAAGATTGATCCTAAGTAAGTTTGAACTTACTATATTTATAAATTATAGAAATTAATTCTTTACTCATTATAAAACTAAGTATTTAAAAATTATTTTATTCATTAATACATACAAAATTTTTTAGGGCATACATAGATTTCAGTTCTCCTGGTATCACGTCACGATTAACAAAGTATGCTTCTGAAGCTAACAACAAGTTGACCCATCAATCTCAATATGGCACAGGTCAATTTCCAAAAGTAAATCTCAATGCATTATCAGCACCACTTTTAAGTCCTAAAGTAGCAAGAGCTAGAATACCAGTAACAGTTAGAATCGCTCCTCCTGAAATGATGAATTATGCTCCATCCGAGAGTCAAGTTGCCTCTACTTCACAAGAGAAACATAAAATGTTCCCGAGTACTTCAACATCTGATCAACCAAAAGAAACTAAGTCTTGTCCTTATTTTGATCAAGTTTTGAAAGAAATATCTTTAAAACGACATGCTTCTAGAGAGGATATAATGTTAGATATAGCGAAAAAACAACGGACAGAGAGAATTGGAGAAGGTCAGTTAGAGAATCTTGAAGAAATGATGCAAAAGAGGGCTAGAGAAGAATCGATTACGTCAGAAGAAGACTCATCTCCTCAGTCAAAAATCAATGAAAGACCATTGAAACGCCCAAAAGCATCTTCCTGTCACGATATTTTAAATTCGCTTAGCTCCAGCATTAACGTTTTATCTGGTGTTAAAAGAAAAGCCAGTAAGTATAGGCTAATTGTTTTTTCATTGATTATATATGAACCTTATGAACTTTTCTGATGAAACTTTTCCTTTTTAGTGAATACTTCGCGTTGCAATACTCCAGATATCGAAAAACATTTTAAACCATCATCAAAATCTCCAAACAGAAGTAATTCATTTACTGGACAAACTTCAGGAGAAGTTGCAGGATCTAAAGAACAACTTAATGTTAAAGTGTCTATTGCAAATGCATCAGGAGAGCCTCATGAACAAAAAATCCCGGAAAAGAGCCCAGAAACGCCTAAAGATAAAGAACATTCTTATGAAAACCCTCTAACAACGCAGGAGTCGGTAAAAGCTTTGCATCTACCGTCGACGCCCAGAATACCCAAAGAACGACCAGTACCACCTAAAGCCGAAAAATTAACTGACAAATTATTCATGAGGGCTGAACCACAAGTAAGGGAAAACTTGAAAAACTACATTGATGAACAAGAAAGCGTTGAATCTAAATTCATAACAGATGATAAGGACGAAATTAAAAAGCAAGATATTGACAACATGAGGCAAAATAAATTGAAAAGCATGTTTGAAGCCATATCTGGAAAATGTAAGTATATACGATATTACTATCAGCTTAATTGAAATGATAGATAACATTACATTTTCTTCCCGCTGATATTAATGTTGCTAATTTTAAATATTCCTAGCTGCCAATAAAATCGATCCAGACGTGGTCATCCATGCTGAGGAAATCGTACCGTTATCGTCGTCCGGCTACACCTCATTAAACTCGGGCACGACAACGACGACGGTCAACACATCACCGATCACGACGACCATAGTGCCGATCTTGAAAACCGATAACGAAGTTAAATCACCGACCACAAAGCACGTTACCTTCAATCTACCCAACTCATCGTCCTTGCTTGGCAGCAGCCTCAACCCCACCACTAGTAACACACAAAGTCTTTCCTCGTTCACCAACAAGGACACATCCAAACCAGCAGTAGAATCCAGACCACCGAGCACCGGAGCACCGAGCTTCGGAGGCTTCAGCAGTAACAGTACTACGAGCTCTAGCGTAAACTTTAACTTCAGTAGCAATGCACCGAGCAATTCCACTTCTTCCTCCAAACCATCTGCACCTCAGAGTACAGTGAGCGGCTTCTCGTTCCCAACGAGCACCGCTGCCATTGGTACTCCCGCCAATACGAAGAGCGCGACAATAACGACGACGACAGCGAGTGCTGGCATCAGTCCATCCCTGTTCGCTCCAAAACCTACGTCCCAGGGTTTCGGCCCATCCGCCGCTGTGAGTTCTACCGGTTTCACATTCGCAGCTTCAGCTAAAACAACACCGACGACGGCTACGGGACCCTCGATAGCCCCGTCCTCTTTCAGTTCCAATGCAGCTACGTCTGCGCCTAGCATCGCGCAAACAAGTGCAGCCTCTAGCGGTGGCTTTTCCTTCGGAAGTACCTTGGCCAAGAGTCCGACCAGCACATCTATCGCACGTAAGTCTCCTCTTATCAATAGGCGATAAGATAACCGACAACAACGAATAAACCCCTATCTTTAAAAATAATCTAATGATTTTACAGAACCAAAGACGACGATGACGACGCTACCAGCCTTCGGCAGCGATAAGAAGGAGTCAACGACTGGCTTCTCCTTTGGCGCTCCCAACATAACCAGTAGCCTCGCAGCTCCAACCACTGCCACCAATCAGCCACCTTCGATCTTCGGTTCCACCCCGTCCACGTCGAGTCCCATGTTCTCAGCGGGCAGCAATCCATCAGCCACTGCGAGTTCAACGGCTCCGACGACGTCGGCCACTCCGATGTTCAGTTTCAACTCGGGTGGTAATAAGCCGGCGACGGGTGGCTTTTCCTTCGGTGGTGCGTCGACGGCAGGAGCGGCGACTGCAGCCCCTGTAAACACTACAACCAGCGCTTTCGGAGGTCCTTCGCCGACGCCGGCGAGCAGCATCAGTAGCACGTTCGCGCCGCCGATCTCGTCAAGCGCCATGGGCACTCCTGGCGTTATCGGTAAGTTTTTTATAGTTTTTGGATAAATTATGGTTGATTTTATGTCGTTTTTATTATGCTTTTTTATATTATATATTTTTTGTTTATTAATTTATTTATTTTTATTTTTTATTATATTTATTCATATAGATCACGCAATTGACAAAAAATGTAGGTATTATATCTAAAATTAAAAAAAAAAATCTCATATAATCGTATTTAAAGCTCTCTATCATTCTATAATTGGCACGTTCTCTATTTCAATTTCTACTTGCCAGTGTTCGCTTTTACTACATTTCAATAAACCGTCAGTTTTCATCATTATACCAACACGCATCAACCACGTATTAACTATTCATCCTATCTCTAGCACCGAAACCATCGTTCGGCAATTCAACACCATCTCTCTTCGCCGCCCCGTCGAGCACGCCGAGCAGCCTCTTCAGTGCCGCGTCAGCCAGCAGCGCTACTTCAATGTTCAAATCGCCAACCACGATGGCAGCAGCCACACCTCCCGCGTCGTCTTCGATATTCGGTGCTCCATCCGCCAGTCCAGGCTTTGGAACACCCTCGACGACGGTAGCTACGCCTACTTCTAGTATGTTCGGTAACAATCCGGCGCCAGGAACCACCACGACGCCGACTCTCTTTGGAAATAATCCAGCGGCAGCAACGACGACGTCGACGCCCAGCTTGTTCGGGAACAACCCGACCACGACTTCAGCGGTCCCGAGTCTCTTTAGCAATGTTGCTGCGATAGCGACAAGTTCGGTGTCACCTTTCGGTGCCGCGACAACGCAACATCAACAACATCAACAACATCAACAACATCAACAACATCAACAACATCATCAACAACAACAGCAGCAGCAGCAGCAACAGCAAACGCAACAGCAGAGTAGTATATTCTCCGGAGGGAATGTCACAACGGCGTCGCCTGCTACATCGTCGATCTTCGGGTCGACCGCGGGTGCTCCGGCGCCTAGTGGATTGTTTAGCGGAGGTACCAGTTCTGGCACGAGTATGGTGAGTGTGATCTACTGTAATACATATTTCCGAGTCAACAATGAATCTTCAACGAATCACACTTTCATTCAATTCGCTTCGATAGGCACCAGCTGCGAGCTCGGCTAACACCCCCACGGGCATATTTGGCCAGACGCAGCAGCCAGCCTCTTTGTCCTTCGGCTCGACAACATCAGCCTTCGGTTCGACCAACGCACCATCAGCTTTCGGAGCGCCGAGTTCCAGTGCCCCGGGCACATCAGCGTTTGGTGCCCCGCCATCAACAACCGGTGGCCTGCCGTCTTTCGGTACCATCAAACCCACACCCCAGTTCGGCGCGCCCACAGCTTCGGCACCAGCACCGACGAATGCCCCCGGCAGCTCCATCTTCGGTTCGGCGAGTAGCGGTGGCTTTGGTGCACCTGCCACTGGTGCCCCGCCAGCTTTTGGCTCTACGCCCGCGAGTGCCAGTGGATTTGGTGCGCCTAGCGCCAGTAACGCAGCGCCGAGCTTTGGATCTACGAATCCACCCGCGTTTGGCAGCAATACGACGAGTTCGCCGTTTGGCGCACAACCGACGACCACAGCCACGCCGGCGTTGTTTGGCAGTGCAACACCGGCACCGAGCGGAGCACCGAGCACCAGTGCCTCCTTCTCGTTCGGTGGCTCCCAGCCGCAGCAACAGTCACAGCAACCACAGCAACAACAACAGCAGCCGCAGCAGCCAACCGCTTCGTTTGGCTTCGGCGGAGCGGCGCAAGCTGCCCCAGCCGCGTCCGGTGGTATGTTCCAGTTTGGCACGGCATCGTCTGCGCCTAAACCAGGTTAGTCTACCATAAACTTATAGGATATGAAATTTCTTTACCATTTGAAGGATAGTAGGTTGGTAAAAATTGTAAGAACATAATTGTCGGGATTTTTTTCTTCCGCTTAACAGCTGGGTTCAACTTCAACGCGCCCGCAGCAGCGCCCCAAATCAACTTCACGGGGGCCGCGCCAGGAGGAGCTCCACCAGCGTTTAATGCACCAGGGGGACCTGCGCCAGCGTTTAATGCGCCTCCGGCGAATATGTTTAGCATAGGTTCGGGAGGCTCATCTACGCCTCGACCGCGTAACAGCCGAACGCGCCGACAGAGATGATGGAGAATGTAATGAGAGAACATTGTGTGTACGCGACATTGTGTATCCAATGAAACTTAACAGATAAACATACACGCGCACAGCATACATACATAAACACTGGAACAAAAATACACATTCAAATTCCCTATTTTAGGGTAATTTTTTCTAGGCGAAATTGATTCGCGCACGGATCTTGCTCTCTCACTTTGTTAAGCGGCGTCTTTTTTTATAACGATACGCCAGGTGTAAGCGAGAGGGCCAGTAAAAATAGCGGAAAAAGAGAGTATATTATAAATTAATACAAAATAAAGACTAATCAATCTCGCTGCGATTGTACTATGATGACGTTTTTGTTCTAGATAAAAGAAAGGGGGTCGAATTTAAGAAATGAATGAAACTGTCTTGATACGTGGATGCGGACGTATTGAGGAGTACGCGCACACACTGCCCTCGCAAACTTTTTTTACCAATTTAGCTAGTATACATTTGATAGAACGGCGATTGGATAGATAGATAAAGTATACTTTGTAAACACTCGTGATAAACCCCCTTTTTTTTAAACGAGGTGAGGCAACGAAATGATGATAGGTAATTATTTGTAATCTCCCTCTACGGGAAAAAAATAATGTAATGCGTAACTATGTACAAAATGACAAATGTCGCGATTTCGTTGCCAATCCCGAATTCCTTAGCGTTTTACTACGCGATTACGTGCGGGTGTATGTACATATGAGAATGTAGAAAAAATAAGGGTATAAACCGTTTATAAATAGAATTTAAATATTATTATCTGAAAATCAACTGAATGAATGATTCTTCCTGTATAAAAAGCGACTGACGAAAGTATCGTGAAAAAAAGTAGAATTATATTTTACGTTAATTATTGTTTCTCGTCCAAATCAAGCTTGAAGCTTTAATATCCAAGGACAGTCTGAGATTGTTCTTGGCCCGTTGGATATTATACTGTGACTAGATGATTATTGTAATTATTATTAATGAAGTGCAAAAATGAAAAAATGTTAAAGTGTAGGAGGAATGATTCGTCGGCTCTGATGCAATTAGAATTTTTGAATAATGACAAAGTGTAAAACTAATAGTTAGACTTTGGTCATCATAAGCTTTAGAATGAAATTAGTCTTGTGTTACGCGGCAATGCAGAAGCGACACGATTAAAAACTGTATGCGAGAATATAGGAATGTTCGATGCCAAGCTGAATGCAAAGCTTAGTAATAAAACTGATAGTGTATAAGGATTGGATGTAACTCGTAAGCACTCGAAGGAGCTTAAAGTTTTTAATAATTTTGTAGTAATGCGAGGTGTAGTAATATATTATTCATATTACGAACTACCATACTTTACAATAATATTATCGAAAGAATAAATCATATTCTCGTATTGTAAAAGGCGAAAAATCTACTTTCATTTTTCAATATTCCTACAATATTTCGTATCATCTTTCGGAGATTACATATTTTATTTAGCTAAATCAAATAATAATTCGAAGACCAATAGATTTTTTCTATAGTTTTTATTTTTCTTTCAATTTTACTACTTTATTCGACTATGTGGAGGTAAATTGTAATACTTTAAAATGGAAACGATTGTGTTTGAGGCGAATATTATATTTATCATCAGACTGTCAAAAGAAAACAAATGATTGACTTATACGGCTTACTAGTATACATCATTCAATTACATAACTTTTGATAAGGGACATGTAAACACGAATTACTTAAGCTGTATAAATAAAGAGCAATTATAATATACGTATTTTCATTTAATAAAACATTCTTTATCAAGAATCTTCTTCGTCTTTAATTAAATCTTCAACCTATCTCTATCTACTGTCCACCTAATTAACCATTTTAAATGGAATTGTACAGTATTATCATCACATTTCTAAAGACGATTTTCTCTAAATTATTTATTTATTATTTATAATAGAAAAAATTAATGTTTCTTATTCAACCCTAATGCAGTATATAATTGATCTGACTCCCATTAATACCAAGTGAATATATAAAATTACATTACACAAATAACATCAAAATCTGCTCAACTCCCCCATTTTCAATAACATACTTAATTCATTCAATTAAAAAAACCATTATACGTTCATAAAAAGCCACGACACCCGCATTAATTTGATTCTCTCATCCATCCAAAAAGTCTTTGGCGTGAGATTACGTCACACCCAAAACGTGCCGTCGAACCTCGGCAAACTCGGAATCCAAAAAGCGCTCCGAAATAGCCTACCATATTATAGTACCTCGGCACCGTGAGGGAGAACACGGATGAGAGAGAAAGATGCGGCAAAGTCACCGTTCGGCGAGTCTAAAACGATAATGCAAAGGTACGTTCACCTCTCGGCGGCGGCGGTGGCGGCGCGCGCGAAGAGGCATCGAAGAGAACAAGAGGAGAGGAAAATCGAGAGTCGAGAGGGAAGAAAATTTCTCGCGCGACTCTCTCCCTCTCCCTTGCGCGGTGTATAGTAGTAATGGGCAAGTGAAAATTCCAGAGGTCTTTTCTTGTTGCTGAACCGTTACGCTGCAACGTTCGTACAGCGCGGACGATGTATTGCTCCGGTTGGATGAGGAATAGCGCGATGCATGGGATTTTATGGATGTTGCGATGCAACGGTTCGGATAGAGAAATTGTGATTTAATTGTTTGATTAATGTGAGGAATTTGCTCGAGTCGTGGTAATTGAAGTAATAATACTTTGATTTCAGAAAATATTTATAAAAGTTGAATGTAATGATAGCATTGTTTTAAAATATTTCTCAGATATAATTATATGTGCAATTCTTCTGAAAATTTACCTTGATTCGATCATAAAAACGACGGAAAAAAACAATACATAAAAAAACTATGGACCATGGGAAAAGGGACTTGTGACATAGGTTTAATCGCACATCATTTTGGTTGTGGAAACTTGACATGGGAAAAATAAACGAGAAGTAACTGATCATTAACCAATATCAAGCTCTTAAAAGTGCCAACAAATATTCCACAAAAAGGCGATTAAAGTAGAAGAACGGAGCTTTAATTTAAGCTAAAGATCGATAAAATCGGTCTGTTTAACATAATTTTTACATAATTTTGTAATACAAAAAGTGTGACCGTTTTGTAGATTTTCTCATACATATAAATTTAATGGCATTTTAGGTCAATATTTATGAAAATTATGTGTTCTAGCATTTAATATAATAGAAACATTGTTAGGATTAAATATATCAATATCGATCACATAAATACACCATTTAATCCCGTAACAATTAATATGAACCTATATAATTCTAAGATAACAGCTTATCTTATAAACATTCATTCACCACATACATAACAGAGAATTTAATAGAGAAACTTAATTGATTTCTCGGAAGATCAAGAACAGTGATGAGCAATCGTAAACCCACGTGTATTATGATTTACTCGGGTTTATTATTACCGTAAATAATTTGAAGGAAAATTTGAAATATTTTTGCATGAGCTAATTCAACACATATTTTTGATTTTCCTAGCTTATATGCTAAACAATATATATGCATAGCGACCTATATATTTCCTTATATTTAGAACAAACTAGGTATGCCGGAGACAGTGTAAGAGAATCATTTACGATTGACAACGCACCGTGAAGCCGCGTTATTCAATGTCTATTTGCGGTTCGTGCACGTACAAATGCTTCACAACTAAGAGAGAGTCTGATTTATAGTCGCGACTACATAGAGGGTTGTATGCGTTTTCCAAATTTTCCGCACTTCCAAACTTTTTGACGCACATTTGCTACATATCTGAATACTTACAAACGGATAAAAATAGCATAATTAATTATTTCGAAATTGTTAGTTTTTAATTCTGATGTATTTCAATACTTTCCGTTAAAGTGTATTTTTGTTGGACACCCTTCTTTGAAAAAATTTGTATAAAAAGATATAATACATTGTTGCAGGAATTATTATTGATTAAAAGATGAGTTATTGTTAAACGTTAAATAATTGAAGAATTTGTGATGCAAAAATAGGCATAAAGATAAGTATAATGATCAATCCTTTATTACTTAATTTTATATTAACAAAAGTGTGTGGCTCCTGCACAGTCCAATTATGTGTCATCGGCTGCTAATACCTAATCAGATTTCTACATGTTGCGTTTAGTTATGAAATGTTTTCTAAACCTACCCAATCCCTTAACTTTTTTTTCAGTTAACCGAAACCTATTTTTATGGCATGAATTATTTACGAACTATCTAATGATCCACTGAGAGCATAAAAACTTTTTATATATTGAAGATTGGCTAATCGATGGGCGCAAATCATCCCGAACATTACTCATATAGATCACAGATAAAATGATTGTAAAACGAATAATATTATAACTATGGCAGCCACTAATCTCAAAAAACCAAGAGTCATTCGAAAATAAGCAACATTCATTCATTTTACAATAAGACATAGTAAACCGCTATAAATTTAGAGAAATTTTCAAATTAACTCCAAAATGCAAATTTGAGCAACTTTCTTTCTCCACTTATCTAATTCATTTTCAAATTTATCATTCCATTACCATTCACACAAAAAAACCCACCTTTTCCTTCTCCCCCCATTTCCATTAAACCTTCCACATATAGTATATACATCCATTCAAAACCTCCCGCGTCAATCCACTCCACCTCTAACCTCCATATATACATAAGCATATCTCGTCACTGATACCGTCACACACTCGCGCTTTCGCTCCATGTGCGTGCGTTACAACTTCCAATAATATTCGCGCGCTCTTGCTCCAACATACCGCCATCTTGCCCCGATCTTTCGCTCGCTCGCGCAAGACAAAGCTATATATCCTACCTACCTCTCCCCATCTATAGGCCCATATACACATCAGACGCAGAGTCGACGAAGAAAAACAATGTAATTCCCAACTCGTGCTCTCACACACCAACACTGATACACATACAAATACAATCTAGTGGCGTGCGTGTGGCGCTGGGGTGCTCTGCGCGCGTGCGCGCTGCTGGTCGCATCCGCCGCGCGGCGGCAGCGCGGCGCGCGCGCAGAAGGGAACCAACAGTGCAAGCGTAAGGACGGGAGAACATCTAGGTTCGGCAGCGGCGTGTCCAACACCTTACACACCACCATCACCACCACCACCATCATCACCAACGCATCTCTCCATCCGGGTGTGTCGTCGGGTGATAAGGCAACAACAACAACAACAAACAACCATTTCAACTATAAACTCGACTGACAACCATCGACGAGGACAATAATACAATGGCTGACGCGGAGCAGAAACAGCCGGAGGCGCAGCAGGCCGCTACGACGGTGAGCGCCCCAGCATCGGCGACCCCAGCGGCCGCGCCAGCAACGGCAGCCGCTGCGCCAGCTACGGCTACCGCCCCGGTCTCCACGGCCGCCGTGCCCGCAACCGCTGTCGCTCAGCCAGCCGCAGCGAGCCAACAGGCAGCCGCCGGTGGCCAGGCCAAGCAGCAGCAGCAGCCACAGCAACAACAGCAGCCACAGCAGCCTCAGCAGCAGAAAACGGTCATCGGTGAGTCTCTGCTAAGTCTGCTTGCAAGTATATATACATATATATACTTGCAAGTGTAAAAGCGCCGTGCGCGGATATGGTGGTATATAGGTACGCGCGCGGAGAGAAAGAGGCAGGAAGCCGCGCGTCGTCCACGCCGTAATGGCGCATAGAGAGGGAGCGAGATAGAGAGAAAGAGGGAGGGAAACAGAGCGCTCTCTCGCGCGTGTATTATCTAAGCACGCTGCACCATGTGGCCGGCGTGCTCTCTCTTATACCGCCGCGTCTCCCTTTTATTTACGCGACGCTTCGGTTTCTTTTTCGTACCTTCCTCACCACTTCTTAAATCTCGTTTTAGAGACCTTCGTGTCGTACCTACATTACTAGGTACTACTCGTCTCCTAGATTTTCGCGCGCGCGCGTGTAGCATCACTACTCTCCTCCATTTCCACGGACCCTCGCTTGCGCTCGGGCGGGCGGGCGCGCGCACAGGAAATCGCGCGCCAACATGCACGACGCTCTCGAAATTTCCGAGCGCGTGCTCTCGGCGTGGCAGAGAGACGCACGAGGCGAATTTTCTCTCAAGCGCCCTTATCGCATATATATCCCTATGTAGTACCTATACCGGATACTATTACTCGCATATACATATACACGTTTCATTCTGTCGTTGCTATTAGCGATCTACACGTACACACAAAGAGATAGTGAGGGAGGGGGGGGGAGCGTCGCATGCATTTATGTATATATTCGTTCTTTGTGTTATAACCTAGAAAAAAAGGGCGTGAAAAACGCCGAGTCTCTTTTTCCAACGACGACGCGCGAGCGGACGGGCGGTAGGCGGGCGGGTGTGCGGAAGAAGAGCACATCAGAGAATATAGCAGCGGCTATTCTCGGCGCAGGCCCTTCTCCGGTTACGTAAGACGCGCGGGCGCGTGCGATGAGCTATATATTTTCCGGTGCGCAGCGCGTGTCTTTCGCGTTTCGGAGCACGCGTGTAGTCGTTAAACCCCGCGATGCGCGTGGACGTTGTTTTTTTCTGGGAAAACCCGGCTATACGATGCGCTGTTATAATCAGATGATGAATATGTTTCATTGATATGTCTGTTTGGTGATAACGAACGTTTTGAAAAAGTAACCTAGTCATTGCGAAATGTCGGTGCGATGTTTACGGGCATATAGCATTGAGGCATGCGCGCACGTATATATACGGGTTCTAAGAAGTTCGTGGCTTCTTCGCTTTTATTGTGCGTCCCAAATACGATAATGAGATACTGATTAAGGTACACAAACGCTGATTACACCTCTGAGAGTGTATTATTTATACGAGTTAACGCTTGGTCCCGTGAAAATCCTCAATTGTTAATTCATCCTGCAAAGTAAACAGCGCAAGTGTACAATCGTCCTTTATTCGATTCGCGAATATTTTATACATATCTATACACCCTACATTCCGCGTATCTGCGAATACACGCGAGCGCGTGTATATGGCTCGATTGATAAACACGACGCCGGCTTCGGACGCGTGTATATACGTTTGGTTCCCAATTTATGTATGGTTACTGAGAATCGCGAGGTTCGTGGAAATGTCGAGAAAATTGCGCCCGATGACAAGCAGCGAGGATATAGGCTATTATGAATAAATTTTAAGGTCGTTATTTTCAAGTTGAGTGATAAGCGCCGGAAGTAGGTCTAACGTTGGGGACGATTAAATAGGCTTTTTTTTACCGAATGTCGACGAAACGTTGAATGAAAAGTTGGAGTTTTAGGGTCTGGGGTCAAAAAGGTTTATAAATTGGTTGAAGAATCTAATGAAATTGTAGCTTTCTCTCGCGAAAACGTTGATTTACACTGAATTTGTAAGGCTGGCGATTTGGTATACACAAGAAAAATTAGCCATGTTGCGTCCCGAGTACAGTTTCGTGACATCGACGTTTGAAGAATTGCTTACATTTTCATATTTCAATACAATGACGAGCGCGGAATGTGAAAATCTTCTTTCGACTCGTATATAGGTACACGCAGCTCGTACTACAGCTGCAGGTGCTTACAAATAATTTGCATAAAAGTAATCTTAATATATTCTATAAGCAATTTACATAATAAGTACATTACATACGTAACAACAAATTCCCCCTTCTTTTCCATTTTATCCCATAATTAGTGTACAAGATACACTGCAAATTACGAGCAGCGAACTTTATTTAATGATGTAATTCTCTCATTTTCAGCTAACAAAGTTACCGGAACTGTGAAGTGGTTCAACGTTAAGAGTGGCTACGGGTTTATCAACAGGTCAGCATTCATTTTTTTTCTTCTCTCTCTAATACTTGTTGACCCGTGTTGAGCATACACGTGTGTGTATTTAAGCTCGATTTTTCACTTTTTATCGGCATAATCACATTTCTCGAGTCTCCACTTGAGTTGCACTTTTTGCTTTTTGATAAGCGCTGATTTTTCGGCTTAGGCAAATATATGTATGGCATGTGTGAGAAAGTTTCAGCGCTTTTGATGTATACGCGGTAGTATGTTTATGGAATTGAATCATTTTACAAAACTTGGGAAAGATGGTTTAATGTAGACAATTAGTAACAAATGCCTTTTTATGTTTATTTTACTTCTGTTAAGTAATAAGTTATTACTATACCTAATAAGAAAACCTCACGTAACAAACTCAGTAAATTATTTTTTTCGAATAATCTTGGTACTGAGTGATATGTAGAAATCTGCACGAACCCGGCTTATCTACATTAGAGGCACCAAAGCAAATATTATCAGAATTAAAATTCAGACATACATTTATCCACTATATAAGTATTCAATTCAAAAACAAACATTCGTCATGCTTTCACTTTAGAGCCTATATATATTTCATCTGCACGGCACGTGTCACTCTTTCTCATTTCCCAAATTAAACCTTTATCGTCCACTTTTTAATGACTCCCCGTGTCAGTCAACGAAACCGAACGTTTCGTATAAACAAACAAGCGCGCGCGCGAGGGCAACACGTGTCGCGGTATTGATCCACACGTGCGCGCGCGGTGTTTCTGACCCGCTTCCAGGACACCACCACCGCCCCCAGAGAGGCTCACCCCATCCCTTGGGCAGACGGCGTGCACCAGATTCGCGTGCGCCTCGACACCGCCTCGGGTCAGTCGGTCGACGCGCGATGGATTTGCGTTTTCGGCGAGTTTCTGGCACCGACGCGGCCGCGCGTGTTTGCTATATAATAGAAGTGGATTGCTGCGGATATGTTCAATGATATTGAGGATTGCAGTATTTCTTTTTTCTTTTGATAGTTTGGCGCGGGGGTTGGTGTTTATAACAAGGGATATAATAACTTAATTATTTTATTTGCGATTAATACAAAATAATTAGTTTTGTAAATATAATGGAGCGGAGAAGCTAATTTGTTGGCATGTATCGAATTTCCCAGTGGGCTAATTTATTTTAATTATTATTATTACTAAAGCCATAAAACCCCAAATATAACTCAAAATTGCTACCGTCTATCCGAATAAATTTCAAATATTTTTCCAGCATAAAAGTATACACACATTAACTTGGCTACTCCATCGCGTTAAAATGCCTCCGAATTAACGCCACGGCTTGAACGTACAACAGTATATGTCAGCTTACGAAACGAGAACACGTTAATTGACACGTCCAGCCAACGAGTTTTCACTGCTAAAATTCCCAAGTGCTTGCGCTCTCTCAACCCCCTGACGTTTGCCGCATATATATCCGGCGTTCGTGCGCGTCGAAAAGCCATCGAAAAACCGTCTGGCGACGGTCGACGACGACGACCCCACCCCGCACGTACACACACCTATATATCTACATACGTCGAGGAAGAAAAAACTCGAGAGAGAGATCGCGCGGACGAGTGGAGGTATCTTTCGCCTATTTCTAGGCCTCTCTGGCGCCGGGCCAAAAAGTCTCTCGCCGTGCACGCGCGTCGCGCCGAAATTAGGGACACGGAGAGCGACAGAGCGCGAGAGGGAGAGGATGATACGTAAGCGCGAGTACATGCATTCACGCGCATATACACACGTGTACGATGGGGTCGCCGTGTTTTATAGTTGAAGCCTGAAAAAGTAAGATTTGCCGTTATTAGTCAAGTATCTGTGGTTTTGTATATACACCTACATCAGAAACGATATTACCTATTAAAAATACACGTAAAAATCAACATTTTAAGCACTGAAAACTCCCTCTATTTTGATTTGCGAGTTTGTAATAGCGACTTCATTTTAATACTATTATTTTTTGCATATTAGCCCAGTTCCTACAGATTTTCTCTGGAACCGGTCGACCAAATGAGCCGAAATGTCTTTTCACAAACTGAGCGCGGCTGATTTCTAACAAGCCGAATATTTATAATTTTTTTACATCATTAATCCGATGTTCGCGGTTTAAATTATACCAAGGCTTGTCCCTTTAATCGCAGGGGTTATTTATAATAATATAATAGCGACAATCGCCGGATGGGTACTAACATAAGGGTGTATTACGCGGTTATTGGTTCGGAGGGATGGTAGATAGATCACGATAGGACATTGTCAATTGTATTCCGGTTGCGGTGGTGAACGAATAGTTTGGCGTGGGCAGTGATAGAGTAGGCGTTTCCAAGGATCGTGGAATTTTTAGCGTCTGTCGTCGTGCGCGTGTGTGTCTCGAAATCAAAAAAGAAAGTCGTTAATATAAAGCGCACGGATATTGTAGAGAGAGAGAGAGAGCCACGGACTAGGAGAGGAAATTGTTCTAAAATTATACGTTTTTAAAGTTAAGAGCGCGGAGAGGATATTGCTTGTTTAGGATAGTCGTGCGGCGAGGGAGAGTCGTTCTGAGTTTATTTCCACGGTTGTGTAGATTTATGTTTGTACACGCGTGTGTATAGGTATTAGAAAAAAAAATGTATAATACTGCGCTCCGAAACTCTACAAAGTGGAGTAAAAATCGATCCTAGCAGAAAAGGAGAAAAAAAAGCGTAAACAGTGCCGATGTTCACTATATTATTCATTCGACTTCATTGAACTAGTTTTAATTACGCACACGCATTTTTAACAAGCAAATATATATCTATAGCGTTGTCTTTGCTCGTAAAAAAAACACCGCTCCATTTTCATAGCACCCGGCGCATAAACAGCAGTATACAGTCGCGGATTTGCAATCCATTTACCCACATCCGTCTTTTTCGTTCACGCCCGCAAAAAAAGACCCTTTTTTTCTCTCTCGCCACCCATACTCTATGTACCACCGCGGATATATAAACGCGTGAAATATCGCCGATCGATCGAGCGTTAATAATTAACATGACGCTGCAGTCGCTGCGAAGACCCGCGCGAAAGGGACGGAAACGCCTGCGCCTCGTGTCATATCGACACACACATGCACGTTTTTGTGCAAAGAGAGAAGCCCCGCGGAGGTTATGTTCTCTCTCGCGCGCGTGTATAGCTAAAGCGGCTTAGCGAGGGCAGAGAGAGGTAGGTACCGACATAATTAAAAACGTCGATAATTGCCGAGAGAGCTTTTCCGCTGTCCTGGATTTCCACTTTATTTTTTTTTCTTTATGTCGTGGAGAGAAGAGGCAATTTTGAATACGACATGATTATTTCATTGGCAGAGGCGCGAGGGCGATGTCCTTTGTCAGCGATTGGTTTTCGATGTGACCGACAATGGGTTTATTGTACCTTTTTGCAGGGGACATGTCGTTGGAGTCGTTGGGAGTATTTTTCGGGGAGAAAGGTGTAAATATTTTGATTGGGGTAGTGTGTTTTGTTCGTTGACGAAACGATGAGTGTAATAAGTATAGCTATAAAGTCGTTGGTTGTGTTTTTACTCGGGTATATATAACTTAAGTTTAAATACCTGGGAGTCAGGGAATTTTAAATTCAAAAACACGTTATACAGTTTATTGAGTTCTTTTGTTATGCCGTTTTTTAATGATAGCAACAAATGTTCCTGTAAATGTTGTGCACTGTAATTACTTTCAGTATTCAGTATGTGTTTTTATGTCGATGAAATGTGATTCGTTAATGAAAAAGTTATACTGCAAATTGAACGATAGAGGCATAAACTAACATATGTATGTTTTCTTGTATTTTTCAGAAATGACACCAAAGAAGATGTATTTGTCCATCAAGTGAGTATTTCAATAATGAATATTAATTACTTTTTTATTGATCACAATTCCAGCAGCTATACAAAGCGCAAATAATTTTATCCATAACACACTCATTGATATTCAACAATACCTACTACAATGAATACATAAATTCGTTCCAACGTCGTTATAACACTTCGTTCACCACATCACGTTGTAAAATCACAATTTCCAATTCTAATTAAAATCAGCTACACCGATTGCATATTAATCGTTTAACGAAATAAAAACAGAATTTGATTTTCGATAACTAAACGTTATTATCGAACATTTTTAGTCGGCCATCATCAAGAACAACCCGAAGAAAGCCGTGAGGAGCGTCGGCGATGGGGAGGTCGTCGAGTTCGACGTGGTGATCGGCGAGAAGGGCAATGAGGCGGCCAATGTCACCGGGCCGGAGGGCGAGGCCGTGAAAGGCTCGCCTTACGCCGCGGACAAGCGCCGGGGCTACAGGCAGTACTACAACAGGCGTGGAGGCGCCAGGCCCCTGCGCAGGCCACGTGAAGGCCAGGAAGGCTACGAGTCCGGTTAGCATTGGATCTTCCCGATCTTCTCTTTTTCTGTCTCTTCTCTTTTTTCTCAATTGTTTATTAAAATAATGTCATTTGTGGAGAACCGGTTATATGTTTTTACAGATTCAAATATTGATTTAGATGGATCTATAGAAAATATTGAAAGATAAAATGGTTGAATGTACGCTGAGATGAGTGTTTTCGTTGAGATTACAAAATGGTTTTGTAAAAATGATGCTTGTTGGTTGATAAAGCAAATCTGTACTTGCTTTACTGCAGTATGATAAATTTTGTGTAACGATTTTGTTATCTATGAAAACACTTATCTCAGTGTAGATGTTAATAAAGAAATACTTTTGAAATGATTCTGTTAACATTTCATTTGCGAACATCTTGCAAATATTCTAAAATATAGAAATTTAACAATTTTATTATTACGAATCACAGGCGTATATTCCATTTTTTTTTTTTTTAATGACAACGAATTTTTAGTTATTTGATTGAGTGTGTTTTTCAAGATTTCTTAACATTTTCCGAGTAAAATATTGTCAAACCTAATATTAATCAAGAGGAATATTTTGGGGAAATTTTCGAATTTTTTTTTTCAGTTTGAAAACTAATTTACAATAATTTTACAATTCAATTTTGAGTGTAAGATTAGTAATACCTTCATTAAAAATCAATTGCATTGAATCTAAGAAAGAACAGAGAAATAAACTAACTTTAGATCACGAATATTCAGGCGAAGGCGGTAAGACCGGGGACGAGCAGAGCGGCGGCGAGGGCGCCGGCGGCAACAACCAGCAGCAAAGGCGCTACAGGCCGCGTCGCCACTACGACGGATATTACCGTGGAGGTAGACGCGGAGGTGGTCCCGGCGGCAACAATCAGCAGCAGTCGGAGAACGGCGGTGACGCCGGTGACGAGCAGCTCACCGACGGCGGCAACGGCCCAAGGCAGCAGTCTCAACGCGGCCGTGGAGGACCACCACGTCGCTTCTTCCGACGCAACTTCCGCGGAGGACGTGGCGGCGGCGGCGGCGCCGGCGGTACCAGACGCCCGCGCAGCCAGGACGGCCAGGTACGGTCTTGTTGAGAAAACATTTTATTTTTTTTTTATTTTTAAGATGTACTCTTTTATATAAGCACGTGTAGCCTCTATTTCTACTGCTACTTTTCTCATCTGAGTCTCAGTAAGCGCTCTTGTTGCACTTTCTTAGCTTTATTTCTGTAGCCTATGATTTTATGATTGATGAAAGCTTTTGTTTTGGCTTCTCGAATGACGGAGCGCCAATATCGATTGTTGTGATCGAGATTGGGTTGCGCGCACGCAAGATTCTTAGTTGGATTAAGTAGATCATTGCGTTGCTTTGCGAGATTAGAGAGGTTTGTTTATTTGGGAAGCAAAATTATTGAAGCGGAGCTGATCTACAAATTTTGCTTAATTTTTTTCAGTGCAATAGTTATTATAGTTGATCAATAGTAAATTTATAGATGTTGGTTTTTATAAAAAGTAATGAATACATTTACCTGAATTAGTTTTTGTTGGCGCGATTTTAGTTGTTCAACTTATAATTATTTTTGATTGTTTATAAATATTTAATCTCAATTTGATGTTCAGACGAATTTTCATACAATTTCAATCAAGAAAGTTTTAAAGGACAAATTTTTGTATTTTTAATTAAAATGGTTTTCAGTATAAAAAAAGATTAAAGATTCACTGTTTCTTATAAAAGGATTTTGTATCCAAAATAAATAAAATTTGGGTATCAACATTACCACAATTTAAATAAAGCACTATATATTTTATATAATTGTATGTTTAAATATTCTGAAAAATTCAAAATAAAATTTATATGAAGTCATTACTTCACAATCAACCGTAGTAAAGCTTGACACACACACACACTGCTGCACGTATCTCTTATACTCTTTTCAGTCGGAGCAGAAGTTGGATGCACCTGTACAAAAAGATGCACCTGCCGCTGCCCCTGCTTCACAGGTAACATAAGATTTGTTTGCAGATGTTACTGATTCTTTTCAATCTTGCAAAATTTTCTGTAGCACATTAGTTTTTCATAATTAGTTAAGTATTTGTTGATTGTTTGCACAATAGTTATTCTTATAAATATTTTCGTAATTTTAGTATAATTCTATGCTTTTTACACTAGCGATAGTTCAATTGACAAAGATGACATCAATACAAAGTTATTATGAATGAATTTATTTTAAACCACAAGTTTTTTAAATTACTGGAATCATATCCACGTTCTGCAGCATAACGTAAAATTTACTCATATATATAAAATTTTAGTTCTTGAAGCACAAACAATTTTTTATAAACTTGTGAATTTAAAATGGATAGAAATTTATGCAAGCGATATTTGTGGCGTTTCTTTGTTGACATTCCATTTCTTTTTAGGAGAGCCAGCCGGCGCAGAACAGCGCGTCCAACACCAACTCCGGAGCCGGTTGGGAAGACACTGCTTAACCAACAGTCGTCGCCACCATAAAATCACCATCCCTCTCTACTTAACATCACTATCTGTTAAGTACGAGGCGACGGAAACAAATAAAATAAACATCTACAAAAGCTAACAGCAAAGCAGCAGCAACTAAAAGCAACAGCAACATTCTATAACAATCGCTATAAAAAGTTAAAAAAAAAAATACAAAAAAAAGAGTGAGAAAAAGAAAGATTACCAGCAAACACTACTCCACAGTCTCCCCACGGAACTTAAGTAAAAAATAATACAAAATATCAAGCTGAAATTGCGGTACGTAATATAACAGAAAGAAAGCGGCAAAAAAGAATGAAAGCAAGTAGAAAAAAGCAAACATTTTCGATAAAAAAATACAGCGACGAAAAATAACGTTGATATGGTATTAGAGCGAAAGATAAAAAAAGCAGTTAGATCAGCGTAGCGAGCCCTAAGACAAGGACACACATTACTAACACCTTTTTACCGTTCATGAAACGCGTTTTTCTTTTTCTGTTAATTTTTAATCTGCGTTTTCGTTCGTATTTAGGTTCGCGCTAGCGATAGATTTACTTTCTTTTTTTACTTTTACCTTTGAACAACCATCTGCTCATTAGTACTGCTGTCGACTCAAACCAACTAGTACTGTAATTTCTGCTAATTAAGGTTTAAACTACGTCAGCTTACATTGTTTTTAATTACTATTTCGTGGTGTGAAAGAAAAACGAGACAATTAGCGGTGGAATAGTCAAGATGATGGAAAACAAACTGGGAATGAAGGAAACTTTGTTACATATTTCTATTACATTTATCTATTTGACAGCAATAAAATGCCTTCGAGCAGATGAAAAGGATTTCTTATTGTCGCGTGACGCGCCTTAGGAGGTAAACTTTTGTAAAAGCTGGAAGCAAGAGACAGAGACTGCGTACCAAAATTTTGTCGCATGTCGATGCGAGAAAAATAAAAAAACAATTCAATCACATCGGACGGTTGATATCGCCTTTTTGTTCTCGTTTTTTTACCGTTTCACTGTATTATTATAATCTTGAATCTTTAAAACGCGTGGAATCGCTATTACAGCAATTCTTTGTTTTCCCTTTTTTTTACCACTTATTGATACTTGTATTTGTCGAGTGATTTTTGCGTTAATCGCCTCTACGGAATTCGTTGTTCAAAGTCAATGACGAAAGATAATCATGAAGCTTGGAATCATTTTACAATTGTAACAAACGCATCCGAACGAGATTATCGAAATGATGCGATCATCATTGTTTGTAAGCGACGAAGAACAAATCAGAAGATGAAATTTAAAAAAACCACTTTCGCTCGATCGCTGGCAAAACGGCGTTCGTCTTTTTTTTTCTGCTAAAGCCCCTGGTGGGCCTTGTAATTCGGCGTTTCTCGATTAGAAACGAAATTGTAATTTTCGTAGCTTGTTGGACTTATCGTGCGTAAATATTCGAATAATGAAATTTGAACGATGAGATGAAAAGAATAATATAATTATGAAGAAGTGCGATAGGCGAAAGGCTTTCTCGCATTTGTAAAGGAGCCAAAAGTACACGCAGACGAGTTTTGCATTTTATAATGCAGATAAATCGTCAGCGCGTTACTTAGCTTCTTAAGGGAAAGTAGTTCGCACTCACTTTTTTGTATATTAAATTTCAATAATATTTTTGACAATGCTACGCGCCATTTTGTCAATGAAATGTGAAATAATGAAATAATTTGTATAAAAAAAAAAAAATTTTGCATGGTCTTTTTTTAAAAAAAGAAAAGAAAAGAATATAGTTTGTAGCACCGTCCGCAGGATAATAAAGTGTACAATTTTCTTTCTAAAAAAACCAACAACAAAACGTCATTTTCAATGCGACTCTTGCTAGTCTCAGTCTCTCATTTAATCTTAAATCCGCATTTTTTTTCCATCCGTATTCTTGTCTCGTTACCCGAAGAAACGTGGGATACGAATATCTTTCCCTTGCACCACACCACAAAAAGAATCTTTTTCTCCATATGATAAGATAAAAAGAGCAAGCAAACAACCGTAAACTACTACTACCACCACAACTCGCGTCCTCAAATTTACGAGTAAGTATATTCGTTCTTCCTTAATTTCTTCGTTGAATTATCCGTCATGTCTCCTTTTTCGTCGATCATACTTCAGAAACGAAAGGCTTTGTGAATTGTGTGCATAATATCTCTTTGTTTGCGTGTCGAAAATACAAAAAATAAATAAATAAAACGTAATAATAATGCTAATCAATTGCGGCGGAACCATTGAGAAGGGGAAAAATCTAGGAATTGCTTTTTCGAAGAGGATTGATGCCAAAATCCGACTCGGTCGCGTTCTTGGAATCTTTATAATGTATAAATGATGATGACTTTGCCAGCATGTTAACGATTAATAATTATAAAGGAAATAGTCCCCGCGAATTTTCATGTTCGCTGTTGTTTGTAAACTAAGATTAAAGATTACCTTACTGAAAGAAGGTAAAGAGAAGAGATAAAGAAAGCGCAACCGAGGCTAATTCCGGATAAAAGCAATTCGAAGGTTACTTTTTACTACAGGCGAGAACAGAGCGAGTGTTATAATATCCACCTTAAGAGAGAGAAAAAGTCGTGGCTGACTGTGAAAAATAATAATAATTAAAGAAAAAAACGTACGATGCATGTGTTAAGTGAAATTTCAAAGTCAAGCATAGTTACTAACAAACTTAGAACAAACAGAAAATAAATATCGTTAAAGTTTCAGAAAGCAAAAAGTATTGAACAACGGGATAAAGCTCAAGGGGGAGAGACTGGTTAAGATCCGGAGACTCGAGCTTCGATCTGCCTCGTCTCCAATTTTTTTTTACCGATATAAATCAATATCCGACCGAGAAAGCGTTTTTTTTTTTGTAAAATCCACGTGTCGAGAGTTTCCAAATGTAAAAAAAAAGTATAAAAATAACAGAACAACGTGTGGTGTTTTGCTAAATAAAAAACAAATGGGGTAACCAAAAAAGTCGAAAACTGGAACAAAAACATCATTGAGTAAAAAACGCAGTAAACTGAGTTAAAAGTTAAATATAATATTAACAAAGAAAAAAAAGAGTAAAAACGCAAGAAAAAAGCACGCACCGCCTTCTTTCGCTTGTTTCATCTTCGATAATGAGCGAGGGGTTGGGCTTCTTGAGTCCCTCGATTTTCGAGAACAGCGAAGCTTTATACAAGAAAAAAAATGTATTTTTTTTTCTTCCCAAAAGGTCAGCGAGAGGGGTGTTAAATTTTTTTGTGCAAAATCTCTTGTACGACTGAAATAATAATAAAAATGAAAACAAAGCTAAAAAAATTATAAAAAAAAATGGGAAAAAATAATGATGAATCGATTTTAACGCGGCGTACCAGCCGGAGGGAACACGACTTTTGCGCTACTCACATTTTGAGAGAGCGAGTTGTGTGACCGCGTTCTCGTGCTAAGTGTTAAATGATGTGGGGCCTGCGCGCACGCACGTGTGTGCACATCCAGTGAATTTTGTACCGTAATAAAAGTAATAAAAAAGAGAAACGAAAAACTTTAAAAAGAAGAAAAAATGGTGAAAAAAAACGTTGAAAAAAAATAATAATAAGCGAATAAGATATGTGAGGAGCGAATTGTGTCGTGCGATAAGCTCTAATGCTAATTTCGTAATGCGGAATTTAATTTTTTCACGAAACATGTGCATTATAACGAAATAAACGGAACAAAAAAAAATCGAAAAAATGTAAAAATATATCTGCAATGTGTCAGTGTTCGTCATTTGATCTTTTATCCCCTTTGCTTCGTTGTTTGGTTATGACGTTTTTTCATTTTCTTTTTTTTGTGTTGAAAGGTTTAAATATTGATGCAGTAGATTTATGAAGAAAAAAAATCATTTTATAAGTAGTGTTCATATGTTTATTATATTTGAATTATTTTATTTCTTGTTTGACTTCAATTCATTTAAGTACTTATTTTATTTTCTTTTTTATACCATTAAAGTGATCAATAAATTTTCTGCAAATTATTGATTTTATAACTGTTTTAGGATAAATCGTGACAGAGTAGGTAATTTTGATAAAAAAAAAATGCAATAACTGCCTAAAACAATAACTTTTCTCGGAATGTTTGTAAAAACGTTCCTTACATAAGTATATATTTAGCTCAAAAATATATTGAAGGAAGAAAACATTTCAGCTTTACAATAATAATGATAATGTTTTTTAATGTCCCTATATTTAGAAAAGAAATTTTTGAACAATTTATATGTTTAAACACATAAAAGATTAACGATGTCAATTCACGTACCTATATAATAATTTGTATAGAAAAATATTAGATATAAAGCTAGAGGTAACTTAATTAACGTATATCGTAAAGTTACAGACACGTGCTGTCGTTATTGCAAAACGTGCACTGTACCAACAGACACGTGTCACACGTGGTATGCTTTAAAGTCTACTTAAACGATTGCCTTTCCCAATATTTTATAATAAACCGCAATGTTAGAATTTAAAATAAACACATGGATACACATTACATTCTCAATAAGTCTCCCAACATTTTATTAAACCAACAAATTGCCAATTCAAACGAATTGCGACTATATCCTCATTAATTCACGCGGATCTACACGTGACAACAGCTATTAACTCTATTCGTTAACCCGTATGCGGTGTGGTATGAATGGAAAGATGTCCTGCTCCAAAACGTAACATAAACGTTTTCTCGGATATCCGACATTGGTCTAGCTGCCATGCTATCAGACGGCATCGACGCTGTAAATGGAAAAGCAGCCGACGCCGTAGGTCGGCAGGTGTGACCGGGCGACGCTCATTGGTCCACGATCCGCGTCCATGTTTGCGCCCAGCCGTCGCCATATTGAAGAGACGCGTAGCTACTGCGCGAAAGAGAGACGAGTTTCCGTTATATACATCCGTCTTTGTCGCTTGTCGCGCCACTTTATTGGTACTTCAGTATCAGTGCGCGTGTGAATAGGATAGTGCAAGTGTATTGTGCTGTGTTGTGCCGGACGCAGAGGGCAGATTATTTGCGCACGCGTCAGGATTCGCCGGGCCTGAAAGTTCGAGGGAGAGACAGAGGCATCAGTTCAGTGTAGGACGCGCCGCTGTGAACACCCCAGAAGTAGGACATTGTTTGGTTCGCACCACCTAACCTCTCGGAGTGTGCCAGACAGTCTTTAATTGATCGCACACCTTTGTGTCGATTGACATATCTTAGTAGCGTGCACACCGTTGCTGCGCCACCCTGCTTACACGACGTTGCCGCTTACCTGACGCACCTTTGACGCTTTGCGTTGCAAAGGACTTGACAACAGAACAGCAGCAGTGCTCGAGAGTAGGTAAGGCGAGAAATAAATACACGTCCTAGACGACATGAGTCCGCTGAACAGGGGTGCGATGGTCGGTCCACGAGGGCCGCCCTCGATGAGGCAGCCGATGCCGCGCTATGGACGACCTCCGTTACCAGGTATGGGTGCCCGTGGTATGCCGCCACCACCACCGATGAACCTGATGAATCCCATGAACCCGATGTACGGGCCGAGACACGGACCTATTCCACCGCCGAGGCCTGGCCCCATGATGGCTCGACCCGGTGGACACCCTGGCGCACCACCCATGTTCCGCGGCAGACCTATGCTACCGATGCCGCCCATGCCCCACATGGGCATGCACGGTCACGGACCCATGGGCCCACGCGGCGGACATATGCAGATGAGACCAGGCCATCGCGGCGTCCTGCCGCCCCACGCTCTTCCACATATGAGGCCACGCTTCCCACCCCACATGAACGGCAAGGGCAAACCGACGAATAACAAGAAGAATAACAAGCTCGAGGTAAGTGGAGCAGGGATTTGGTGTATTTGTTACTTTATCATTTCCTCTCTAGATGTGGGCTTGGGAGGGATTGTTTGTGTGTTTACTTGCAAACAGTTTTGTCAGTTACGATGACAAGGTTTATTTGAATGTGCCAAGTTAAAATTTCCAAACAATTGTACTAGTTTTTACTTGAGAATATCGTTGTTTTCTTAAATGATTGTTTTTTTTTTTTTTTTTTTTTTTTTTTTTTTTTTTTTTTTTTTTTTTATTATTCATACATGGTCTTGACTTGAATTTGCTCAAATAATTAAAAATTTCGAAATGATCCAGCATGTTGCTTTATGTTAACCTGCTTGTTGCAATCCTTTACAGGAGTTAGAGTTGAAGAAGCCATGGATGACGGATGATATCCGCAACGAGATTCAAAAGAACAAAGTCACACGCATGATCAGGGATGCTAAGAATGAGTACCTCCAAAAGAATCCTGACCAGGTATTTTTATAATGATTTATTGGATATATATATATATATATTAACCATCTTTCAGTTAGCATTTAAACTATAAGATACTTTCATGAATGGTAGATGAACAATTTGAATTTGAATATTAAAGTTGCATTTTACAACCGTGGAACGAACATTATTTTTCGTCATGAGTGTACGTAATATACTTCACGGATACTTATGACGAAAACTAATGTTCGCTCCACGACCGTAAAATTTTACGGACCGAGTGGGAATTGCGCGTTCGATGACCGGCGCAGTCGTGAAATGCAACTTTACGGCTTATGTTTCAACAATTAGTTTCACTTATACGAAAAAAAAAAAAAAAATAGAAAAAAAATACATTCATGAAACGTCTCTTTGCTTCATAATCATGCATGCTTTTAAATTTTAAAATATAAAATACATACTGCATTAATAAAAGAATCTATATGGAACACCACTAGAGTTTCTTAGATGGATAAAAGATTATTGAGTCCAAATATTGCAGCCCAAGTTCAAATGATATTCTTCTTGAGTATTAAACATTTGTTAAATTTAACATACAATGCAGTAATGATTGAAAATAGTAAATTTTCTTTAGAAAGAATCTATAGTTTTTAAAATTCCTTTTATTACAGGTTGCTCAGAGAACAACTGATAAGAATTCGGTTCAAAAAAATAAGGTCGAAAAGAGTACTGTTGAAATACAGTTGAAAATAATACAGTTGAAAAGAGTACTGATGAAAATAGTACTGTTGAAAATGAAAGTGTTCAGAAAACTGAGAATACAACTGAGCAAACAGAGCAAACGGAGCTTAATGAGGAGAACAAGCCTTCCAGCGAACAAGCTCAGTCTTAAGCTTCATAGGCTGCTCCTCCTTAAATAATTGAAATGATTGGTCAAAATTGAAATGCCACTTTAGAACCTTGGACTGATTACCATTTCACTATTCAACTTTTTTGTTATTTGTCAAAATTGTAATAGCATTGATATGATTTGATTTATCTACAATAGATATAAGTTAAAAAGAAACATAATATATGCATACTTTACGTGTCTTCGTTGTCTATGTTAGATTAAAGATACTATTGTGTTGCATAATTAATTTTCCACCCCTTTTGGGTGTTTCTTAGACAAGCATATAAATGTAATTATATAATAGTAGCTAAATAATGAATAACAACAACATTCTAATAGTGCTAAGAAAAACTATTGCGTTAAATAGTAAATTATATTTGCACATTAGACTAGGTTTATTTGTTGAGGAGAGATAAATCCAATTGGATATATCTAAGGATGCAAGAAATTTTTTAAATTTTGTATTTATTTGTGATTTACTACTAAAAGTTTTTTTTTTTTTA